>KZ613951.1:1664100-1784448 GCA_002865655.1 Hyaloscypha variabilis F | reverse complement strand
CCCTAACCCTAACCCTAACCCTAACCCTAACCCTAACCCTAACCCTAACCCTAACCCTAACCCTAACCCTAACCCTAACCCTAACCCTAACCCTACGAGCTATAGGAGGAAGTCTCTTTAACTCGTCTAGGATCTTATACTCCTAGCCACGTTCCTATACTAGCTTATGAAGTTCCTTTTTAAGGGATATAGGAGGATCACGCTACTATTTAAGAGCTCGATTAGTCTTATTAATTCTAGCGAATTCCTCTATACTAATATAGAAGAGGGCAAAATACTTATATATTTCTAGCTTCCTATTATTAACCTTATACTTAGATAGAATATATTCTCTCGCCTTTCTTAGTAGCCTTAAGAGAAAAAGGCAACCTTAGTCGACCTTAGATAATATTCCCTTATTAACTAAATACTTCGCGACTAAGGCAAATTGATAATAGTAGTCCTTAAGGGCACTATTAGAACGATTTATTCGAGTAAACTCCGTGAGGAAGCTAAGGGAGTAAGTTACTTAGAAGCGATTATTAGAGCGAAACTCCCCCTTTAAAACGTCTACTAAGTCCTCCTAAGTCTTACTCTTATCCTCGTACTTAGCTAGAGACGTTATAATCTCCCTATAGGCGCTATTATAGTATTTTAGGAGGGTCGCCTTATAGTCGGGGACCGAGTAGTTTTTATAGAAGAACTCGAAGCGTTCTATGAAGTTAGTAATATTATAGCCCTTAAAGAGAGGGGTGCCTTCTAAGCCTAGTATAGGTAGAGGGAAATGAAAGGGAGGAGTAGTTATTATAAATATGGGTTTAGCTATTAGGGTTACTACTAGCGTTTTATTAAGAGGAGTAGCGTCTAAGGAGCTTAGTTCTAATATATTATTTAAGGGATAGAAAGGTTTTTTCTTAACTAGGGAATCTATAGGTCTACGTTTAGTTTCATCTATAATATTAGAAGAGTTACTTTACTTTCGAATTCTACTTTTAGGAGTACTAGTATTACTATCTAATTAAATACTTCGAAAAGGGTCTAGAAGAGATTCTATTAATAGCCCCTTAAAGTCGTCACTTCACTTCCTTTTTAAAGAGCTCTCTTCTTAAGCTAGGCTTAGGAAGATATTCCGTTCTAACTAATTAAGTACTAGGGCCATTTCTGCAATTACTTAATATATAAGGGTTAATAAAACTAAAAAGGATAAACCTAAGTTATAAATAGCTTAGCTAGTTAGCTAGCGATATAGTCCCTAGCCTTCTATTTCCTAATTAGGGAATTCTACTACTATTACTATAGGCTTAGATTTACCTATAATATCGGCTCGACTACTAGCGTTAAGTTACTAAATGCCACTTAAGGGAAAATATATTAATTATCTCACCCTTCTAGTATTAGCTTTATAAGCTTCGTATCCTTTAGTCCTTATTTACTTTCTCTATCCGACCTTCTACTCGTAATTTCCGGAGTTCTTAGGGTTTCGAGTATTATCTACTTCCCTTCGAATTCGCACCTTACGTTTTTCCTTTTCTCCTATTTCTCTTCGAGCCTTTGCCTTCGCCTTTATTAAGAGACTATCTAGGTTAATCCTATAGAAAAGGATATTAAAACGCTAATATCTTCCCTACGTCACTTACTATTATAGCAGGGTAAATAAATAAAAACCTAGGACTATATAAAGAAGAGAAGAAGGGGCCTTATATAAGGCTTATATAAGGGGAAGTTAAGCATAAGTGAAGTCTATATTTGTTCTTCTTCTCCTTAAGGGAGGGATGGGCTTTAAATACATGGGGGGAAACTAGAAGGGAGGGAAGACACGTGATCCGCGAACGTTTCAGGTTTCCCCACTACAATATACTATTAAAATACTCGTCTTTAGACTATAACTAGCTATAGCTACTACTAAGGCACTTATCCTCTTAGTAGCCTTAGTTATAACTTTAGTAATAGGCCTTAGATTCTTATAATTCGAGGTGTAGTTAATCTACTTAAATAATATACTTAGGAGAGTAGTCTATAATTGGAAAAGAATAATTATAGTAGGTAAGAATAAATTATAATATCTTTAATACTAAGGACTACTTTATAATTTAAGGAAACTACGAGTTGACGCGCCTAGTAGACGAGAGACGTGTCGAACGCGGTACGCGTCTCGACCTAATAATACTACGTATATAGCACGCTTTCCCAAAATGAGTAAAATGATAGGCTGTGGGCAGCTAACTAAAAGAGGAGAAACTTCGATTCGAAGTGCCCACTACGTGGTATAGGCAGGGGACGGCCCGATGCGGATAGGGGTGGAAATTGCCTCGAAGGGCACCTAAACTGGTTAGTGTCCAGTGCCTACGTAGTAGGCAGGGGAAAATTACCGAAAGCGGGCATCAGCGCCCAAGCACGGGTATGGGCGGACGTCATTTATAATAGGGTGACGATGTGACGAAACTAGCCAGAGGCGGAGTAGTGTTTAGCGGCTTGGCGTAAGCAGTTTGCATGCATGTGCCACATCTAGGTTGTTCCCAGCTAGTCGTAACCTTAATTTGGACTTTACCCACTAACGTATCGGCCTCAAGGATATAAACGGGCGCCCTCCCCTTGCTACTCTTCAAATGCTGCAAGTGTAAGCAAGTCGCTTTTGAGCCTCAGCTTCCCTACGCATTAGCCTCCCACTTTTCATCCCAGCGTACGGAGATATATCAGCTTCTCAAGCTCATTGGGTCGAGTCTTCTTCACAACATCAATTCTCAATATGTCAAGCATTACGACAGGAAGCTCGAGACCGCCCCCGGTGTTTCTCGAACGCATGCCTCAGCAGCCTGCATTACTGGGAACGGAAGACGATTGGACGGGCCTGTCCAGCCCCGCTGAAAGGAGAAAACTCCAGAACCGTATCAACCAGAGAACATATAGTGAGTTATGTCCGTCTCCGTTCACAGGGCGCTATGACCAAGTTGACTTCTGCTAGGAAAGCGGAAACTTGTTGATGCTAAACAGAGCCGTGCAAGCAGCACTCAAAATAATGCTTGTAACGTGACAGTCAAGGCGGCGTCAGAGACTCAATCTTTGTGGCAGCTATTCTATTCTGCAATGGCCAAAAAGAATGCAGATCGCGCAAAATTAGAGCAGGTCGCCAGAATCTGTCGTCTTGGGAGCACCGAAGCAGCAAATGCCATTTCCGAATTTGAAAGATGGGCACAAGATCATTCGAAGGGTTCACCTGGCGTAGACAATATCTTGGTGATCGTGAAGTTCAATGTCTTCAGGGCCCTTGTTAGTAATGGAATAAGCATCGGACTTCCCGTTCGGGACCATTTGGATGATGATGCTCTTTCCCCGTTCACTAACCCCGATTATCCATTCATTCATACGAAATTGATGCCCCCATCTCTTCGGCCTACGAAATTGCAGAAAGAACTTGTCCACCATCCCTGGATTGATGTTCTACCGATACCTAGAATGAGAGACAATCTGCTACTTGCAGGAGGGAGCTATGATGACATGGCGCTTTGCATGGATTGCGTTGGCTGTTATGGTAACACACCTACAAGGACTGGGATCATCATCTGGAGTGAACCCTGGGATCCGTCTGGATGGGAGGTTACGGAGCACTTTTTCAGGAATTGGGGATGGACTATCAAAGGGTGTAATGAGTTACTAGTGGCTACTAACTTCTGGCGTCAGAGGCGTGGCGAGAGACCCTTGAAATTTGAGCAGCTCGATATGGACACAAATAGTAATGCCAATTAAAACTAGTTTGAGTTAGACTGCCATGTTTTCTGAGCCGAGTGGAAAGTCAAAGTTGTCTGCATTAGTCCGTTCTCTATATCCGCTGTGGAGACATGCGAAGAGACCAGGGATTGTGCAGGCGGGGCTGTTTAGCGGATTTATCGGGTCTTGAAGCAGTATCTCTTGGCTCTTTGGAATATATAAATTGCAACATCTGCCATCGAAGAAACTACAATTCATTCACAGTCTTCTTCAATACATCACCTTCCAGTCCTCAATAACACATCTCCAACAATTTTCAAAATCATTCTCGGCTATTACCAACCCAACTCCACCAAACTTCAATCATGACTTCCAAATACGCAGCAGTCCACGAGTCACCAAAGGGTCCTGGAGATGCTCGTCCCACTGCTCTACAAATCATTAAAGATGAGAACCTCAAAGGGAAACTCTCTGGCAAAGTCGCCTTTGTCACTGGCTGCTCATCCGGCATCGGAATCGAGACAGCTCGTGCACTCTTCGCAACAGGAGCAACACTTTTCCTTACAGTGTGTAATATACCTATCTGATGTTTTCATAACTAACCAAGTTACTAGGCTCGAGATCTAGCCAAAGCAAAGACAGCAATGCCAGAACTCGTGGCATCTGAGCGAGTTCACCTCCTAGAACTCGATCTCAACTCCCTCGAGAGCGTCCGCGCCTGCGCCAACACCTTCCTATCCCAATCAAATACTCTCAACATCTTCATCGCCAATGCTGGCGTCATGGCCTGTCCCGAAGGCCGCACCGCTGACGGTTTTGAAACCCAGCTTGGAACCAACCACCTCTCCCACTTCCTCCTGTTCAACCTTCTCAAACCCACCCTTCTTGAATCCTCAACACCATCCATTCCTTCCCGCGCCATCTTCGTCTCCTCCATCGGCCACCGCATGGCTGAACCCAACTTCGCCAACCTGAATCTCGAAGGCGCCTACCACGAATGGGCTGCCTACGGACAAAGCAAGACCGCGTCCGTCTGGACCTCGAATGAAATCAACCGTCGCTATGGCTCAAAAGGCTTGCACGCATTTTCCGTCCACCCAGGTGGAATCATGACTGATTTACAACGACACATGTCGGCGGAAGCACTTAGTGGTTTCGACGGTATCAAATCTGTGTTCAAGAGTCCGGAGCAAGGGGCCGCGACTACGATTTGGGCTGCTACTGCTAAGGCTTTGGAGGGAGATGGGGGAAAGTATTTGGAGGAGTGTCAGATTTCGAGGGCTTGGACTGAGGCTGATGGGCAGTGGGGTCCGGGACATGCGACATGGGCTTATGATGAGGTGAAGGAGGGTAAACTGTGGAAGGCTTCTCTTGGGTTAGTTGGTTTGAAAGAGGATGCTTGATTTTTTGCATATTTGTTATGCTTGCGTTTTGATTTAGTTATGAAAGTTATCTAGTAATAACAGCGATGCTGAATTCACATATTGTTTACAGTTCTGGAAATTTGAATCTCTCCACAACTACTTTCTTCATCCTGCTTTACCTGTGACGTGTTACATCATTGAAAAATCTGTTGTCATTTCGCCAATCGAGCAGCTGGCTTACCTGTGCATTCGCTAATCCAGGTACGGACTGCCGTGCCTGGCTTACAGGTGCATTAGCGCTGATTTGACATCCCCACATACTGCTTTCGGCGTTCGGGGTTTAGCGCCACTTTCGGCTTTGCTGCTTGTGGATTTCTGCAACTTTGTCCTGGACGATCATGACGATTATCTAAGCTCGGTGAGAGGTTCTGTTGGTTGAGCATGAATCATATTGGTGAAACTCTTCCCATTACGGGCACATTGAGCGATGAACTTGGATTTCGGATTATTATATCACCGTAAATTTCATTTCACTTATGTATGCCGTTTGTATCTGGAAAATTGTGTATATAACTAACATTTTAAGAAGATTTCATTGTACAGGAAACTTTTAATTTAAATAGGAAATTCCTTCCCGAAATCTTAAATATAAATGCACAACCATCTAACTCCCCACACCGCTGCCTACAGGACAGCTAGGCACATTAGCCTGCCACTCCTTTGCAAACTCCGGCAAGTACTTTCTCGTTGTGAAACTCTTATCGACGTAATATCCAACATCTGCAATGGTATACGTGCTTCTGAGAGTATTCAAAACCTTGACCACGGAAGCAGCGAAGAAATCCAAGAACACGACATCCACGACATCAGTGGAGCTGACATCTTCTGGGAACGAAGCGTTGGCCTGAATATAATTAGGCTGTTTGAATGACGGAATAGTGGAGTGCGGGGTGTCGTCTCCGTCTGTCCCGAAATCATCGGTCGTGGTATACCCCGGAGCGTACTCGGCTCAATGAAACCCGGGGCTATGAGTAGGAAGCATACGTTGCACTGGAATGATCCCATTACCAGAAAGACGTTTAGGAAGCATTGAGTCTTCTATCACAACGCCCTAAGACGTCTTAAAGCCTGAGTTCGGACCGACTTCATCATGATAGTCGTAGTCAAAATAAGTACGCGTGATTTAAAGTCTAGACTGGAAGAATTTCTATCAGTTTCAAAACTTTAAAAGCGAGCGAGAGATTATTAGACTATTAGAACTAAGCCAATCATCTTTACAGTTTTGCAAGTCTCTGAACCCTTAAGTAAATTTAAGGGTTTTGTGGAGAACGGATCCATCCCCAGTCTCCCCTCGGCAGCCGACAACCTCCTGCTCAATCGGGACATTGCCAAAGCTTGTTTCGTCCGAACGCTACGTTACGCTTATAGCACCCCTGCCCTTAATTGCAAAGAAGCTACCCCCCTACAGCATCCCGAGATCTCGGCTTATTTGCCTATTTCCATTTCGTTAACGAGTACGGGCACAATTGTTGCTTCATCTCAGATTGCATTTGGACGTGTGTCCCTTGTACACGAAACAAAGTAATTGCATGTGCAGGCCATAGTTACTTTCATGTAACCCTAATTATTTCCACTGCGGCTTCAATAGTAATGGTGTAAATTTTGGCAACACTAGTGGAGTGTTTTGGTACTGTATCTCTACATCTTGGGGATTCTTAGTCGGCCCTTTCGCGGCAGAATGCAGCAACGTTACAAACTAGAACAGATTTTGGGTAGAAATATTGTCTTGTTTAGGCAAGGTTCCAAAACTACTGTTCGTTCATGAGAGGTCTCATGATGAAGCTATTTTTCAATTTTGTCTCCGCGACGTTGCAGAGAATCTTCTTTGAAAATGGTTGCAATGCCGCCTAGGACAGACAATTCAAATAATATAAAAGATGAGGATTTTCAATCTTCTACTCTCTCAAGAACCTTCACAGCATCTAACTTTCAAATTGGTTCCTTAGAACTGTTTATATCGCCTTTCTATATTATTTGTTCATCATGCCTGTTGTCTCACTTCTCAAATCAGTATGCTTGCCAGTGCGCCAAATACGTTTCAAAGGGCTTACTGACTTTTCTAGCTCGCTGCTCTGACCTGCTTGTTGTCACTCTCATCTGCTGCTCCCGCAAGCAAGCATGGCCCACCCACGTTCCCAACCGACAATAACTTCACTATCACGACAGGTGGAACTAACGGAAATCAAGGCGCACATGTCATAACACCCGCCACCATATCTCGTGCTATATCCACAGCCAACACTCTAGCAACTCGCAATGGAGTTGGGTCCGCTGTAACTGGCGCTGGCCTAGATTGGTACAATTCTGACTTCAGCACCGGCAACTCAGGCTACGACGATCCCCAATACTACTACTGCTTCAATGGACCAGCTAGCAACTTTCCTCCGTTCGCTAACTGGATGAACTTCTACGACATGTTCGATCTGAACCAGAACGACCAGATGGTATACGAGGAGAGCGGGCCCATCCAAGGCGATATCTGGAATGCAATTGTGAGCGTCAGTCAGAATTCTCTAGTCGATGCTAGATTCATTTTAGCTATTATCATGCAAGAAGTAAGTTGCGACTACTAAGCGCCATATTCCATTTTAAAAAATCAATTGAGACTGATCATAGCTTTTAGTCAACAGGAAATGTATACGTAGAATGCACGAACAACGGCGTAGAAAACTGCGGGCTCATGCAAGCCTACGCTGGATCCGTTTCATTCGATCCCAGTAATCCTCAAGGTTCTATCACTCAGATGGTAGTTGATGGGACTCAAGGGACGAGCCAGGGACCGGGACTTGTTCAGTGGTTCAACGATCAGGATTATGTGAATGATAACACAGGTGGGAATCCGTATAATGTAGCGAGAGGGTATAATTCTGGCAGCATTGATTTCAGTAATTTGTCAGATGGCTTGGGCAGTACGCCTTCTTATGTTAGTGATATTGCCAATCGGTTGCAAGGGTGGAATGGGAATGATGGAGAGGGGTATAGAGCTGCCTGTGGATTCTGAAGAATGAGAGGAAAAAGGTAAGAAAGGAATGGATTAGTGAATATTTTTCGTGTTTTCATTTGTATTTATTCTCTGAATATAGCTGTAATTAAAATAGGATATCAGTCCACGGCGGTACGTTTGAAATATTCTGTGCTTAATACAATATACCTAACAATTTCCTTCCGAAATTCAATCATTAAAACCCATCACGGTTCTTTCCTGCACTTAACTGCTTGGGTAAGGAGAGCTTTTAAAGTGATTATTATTATTTGTAATATGGCTAGCTAGTGAAGAGGCGAAAACACTATTTAGAAGTCACGCTTAGTGGCATGTGAATGGGTGGCGCGCACAGGCCAAGGAGGCTCGGTACAAGGAGGCTCGGTAGGAGGACTAATCAGGGGGTGAAGAACTCGTAAGTAGGGCTACTGCGAGTTGATAATGCAGAGTAGAATAAGGGGTAGGCCTAGAATATTAAAAACTTTTACTTTCTTCTCTCTCTTACCTTTTAATTAATAACTTAGGAACTAGTTATTAAATTTTTTTATATTTTAATAGCCCTAAATTTAAGCTTTCTAAATATAAACTTTTTATTATAATACGACCGCTAGTTGTTAAGTTATTAAGGAAGAATTAAAACCCTATTTACTAAGTAAATAGGATAGCCTATACTACTACTATAGCACTTAGTTAGCCTACTAAAAAAAAACCCCCTATTTACTAAGTAAATAAGCTAAATATAGTATTAGGAGGAAATAAGGGTCTCGCTACGCGGCTATTGTATTAGCCAATATCACATTTGGTGAGTAAATTAGAACAAATCGAGTACTTAGAAGCTCAATATTATTCTCACATTTAAATGCTGACCTCACCAATTTCAGCAACACAATTTCTTCGATCCTACTTAATGAAACTGTCAACGGTCCCTCACAAACTCCAATCCCTCGAACCCACCAAACTTCGCATCCCAAAAGTCCTTAAAGTAACTAACCCTCGCTCTCCACGGCCTCAAATCTCCACACTTCGGCAGAATCATCTTAGCAGCAAGGATATACGTGCTCGTCAAATTCATCATGCTCGTCGTCTTCATCTTACTCCCATCCTCCACTCTCGGGGCAACGACCGCTAAACCTCTCGGAATCATGTAACGCAAGATCCTACACACGAGCTGCATTGAGGCTTCGGCTCCAAGCGTCCATGAGGCATTCGTGTACCCAAGCAAGAACGCCGTGTTCGGGACATCCTGCATCAACACACCTTTCCATAAATACTTGTTCGATACGTCGACATGTGTACCATCAAGGGTGATATTTACCCCTCCGGCAAACTTCATCTTCAAGCCAGTCGCCGTGATAATAATATCAGCGTCTAAAGTTGTTCCATTTGATGTGCGAATGCCCGCTTCAGTGACTGTCTCAATCGTATCCGTCACCACATGCGCATTTCCCTTCCTCAAAGCTCGATAGAAGTCACCGTCCGGACAAACACAAAGTCGCTGTTCCCACGGATTATATCTCGGATTGAAATGTGGATCTTGTTTGATACGGCTTGGGAGTTCCTTTGTTGTGGCTGCTGCGATCAACTGCTTTGCCTTGGCGGGAAACGCTCTACAGAACTGGAAGTACAACCACATGCCCCACATGTATTTCCAGCGTACGAGAATGTGTGCCATCCAAGAGGGAAAGATCCTGCGGATCCAGGTGCCGGGATCATTTGCTGGTGTGGACAGAATGTAGGTAGGGCTTCGTTGAAGCATTGTGACGCTCGCTGCTGTCTCGGCCAGGACCGGCAGAAGTGTCACTGCGGTTGCACCACTGCCGATGATGACGATCTTCTTGCCGGTGTAATCGAGATCCTGAGGCCAGAACTGGCGGCGGACTCTCGTGCCTTTGAAAGTGTCGATGTTGGGAATTGTGGTTTGCAATGGTTCATCATAATCGTAGTATCCTGATCCGTATATCATGAATCTGGCTTTGAGGTGCCGCTTCTCCCCGTTAACGACTACCGCTAACGACCAACTTTGAGTCTTAGATGACCAGTCCGCTGCGAGGAGCTTGTTGTGGTACTGGATGTGCTTGTCAATGCCGTATACGGCTGCAGATTCGATGAGATACTCCTTAATTGATGGACCGTCAGCTATAACGTTCGTGCTTTCCCATAGCCGCCATGGAAAGCCGAATGTGTAGAGATCAGAGTCGGAGCGGATGCCGGGGTACTTGAACAAGTCCCAGGTTCCCCCAATAGCTCCTCGAGCCTCGAGGATGGTGTAAGTCAGTCCTGGGAGTTGTGTCTGGACCCTTTGGGCGGCGTTAACGCCTGAAATACCAGCCCCAATGATCACAACATCGAATTCGAAGGCCATCGAATCGAAGGAGAGACTTGGTGAGACGAGGAAAATCTGGGGCTGGGGAGCCAAGTTCTCGAGCTGGTTAAGTTCAAGTGAACGAATTGAATACGGGACTTTTCAGAATTGAAGTCCGAGAAGATAAGAAAGAGAGCAATTTAGAAGTTAAAAAAGCGCCTCAAGTGAGGTACTTTTCATTCATATACCAAAAATTCAGCCCCTTTACTTTTGGGACAAGATATGAAAGACGGAGACTTCCCCGCGTCACGTGCAATATCATTCCGAGCTCTCGGAATGGCACTACCTCTCGGAACATTGCCGTGGTCTAGGAACACCCCCCACTTGAAGTTTCTGCGTGGTAGGTCTCAAGCCACCATGCAGGCAAAGTGAGACTTCTTCAGTGGATGAGATTTCTATGCCGCAATTCGTTACCTAGCAAGGCTGTGTATTCATAGAGAATTCAGAGGTGTGGAGCCGAGCTCAACTACCGAATTTGGATTCGCCAACCCATACCCCGCATAATCACGAGACAGCCCCAGAACCACGGACTGTGTGAACTCGTGCATGACTGGGGAAGCAACAACATACCATCAAGCATCGGTGACGACAAACAGGAAGAGGAAAATGAATCAAGAGAGAGCAGCACGGGTTAAGAAGCGGCAACAATATGTGCGAATTGCATGGTCAGCACCCCTTCCAACCACTTTTTTTGTAGGCTCACCCTGTTATTGACGTATTGACAGCAATCAATGCAAGAAACGCAAGGTCAAATGCAGTGGAGAAGCTTGCTGCCAGCAGTGCGCAAGTCATAGAGTGCGATGTGTATACGGTAGTGTGACGACTCCCTCGCCAGCCTTGAGATTGCAAGGCTTTTCTGGGTAAGCTATGTCTACTTGAAGGGCAGAATTGAAACCAAGAAGCTGATATGCTCTAGGTATGAAGTTCTCGAAGAGAAACTTTTACAACTGCAATCATATTTAGGTCAAGCGTTGCAGCGTATGAGAGGGCCCAGCCAAGATGACCAGACTCACGACATGGAGCTGGACCATTTGCTTCTTCAGACCGCACGGAAGATCGAGACATGCCGAGTTGCGCTTTCGAGCAAAGAAACTCGGCAACAACTGTCAGATGATGGGACCAATATCCAGCCTCTGACTTGGTGTTCACTTACCACATCATCCTCGCTCACGCCTGATGAACTCCTCATACCAAATCAAGTCACATCGGGATATATGCCCCCTCTTCCCTTCTCGAAAATTGAAGCGTTCAAGCTGATTGAGTACTTCCGCTTTGAGGCCAAATGCTTCTATCCATTTATTCCATTCGATAGCTTGGCTTCCCTGGCGGGTACCGTGATTGATTCCCCCGGCACTCCGAACTCCGCCACAAGCTCAGAATCCGAAGACTGGGGTGACATGGCCGACAGTCGGAACTTGGACATGCTCAAAATGCTTCTGGCTTGTGCACTTGCGTCGAAGTTGAAGAATGAGACTGAGGCGACTTGTCGTCTCGAGTCTACGGTCTCCGAGAATCTCACGACGAAATTTAACGGACCGACATTCGACACAAAAGACATAGCCATTGCAACCTTGCTGGTACGTCCCTCACACATCCTTAAACCATTCAATGTTTCGACTAATGTTTGGTAGAGCATTTATCACCTCCAGTGCGACGAGACGATGTTGGCTTGGAGGAAAATCAGCGTCGCGGCAAAGATGTGTCAAGAACTTGGACTACATAAATCAACACATGGGCAGCCTGGATGGGTTACACGTATGTTTTGGTGCATTTACGTGCTAGATAAGCGGTTCAGCTTCATGCTCAACCTTCCATTCACCCTTCAAGATTCGGATATTGAACACGCGGTTCCGGAACATGTAAGTTCTTTTCCTCGACCAACTGTTTTTTACGCTGACCTCTTTTCCCCACAGGATGCTTCTCTGCAGTATGTTTCGTCCTTGATCCAATATGTTCGCATTGCGGCTAGATTTGTGCCCACTATGCCGAAGCTAGGGAGCAGTTACAGCGTGATGGAGCCGTCTACTCGCACTTTCCTTGACATCGAGGCCGATCAATGGGCACTCTCAACCTCAACAGCCAGCCTCACCCCTGATGCCAAAGACCCCATCACCTCCCATGCAAGAGCAGACTCGGCTCAATATCACAATACCTTCATTACAGTCTGTAAAAACCAGCTGAAACTCTCCCTCTCCAAGCACACGCTATTCTCTCTCTCTAGCATTGCGCAAAACCAATCTCTCTCACAAAAAGCAGTCTCCACCGCTTCGGAAACTATCCATTCTTGCAACGAGCTGCAAAAATCCACCACAATGTATCATTTGCAAGCAGTACATTTCAATTTCTTTGTGCTTTCCGCTGTTGCGGCGTTGTATCTGGCAGTCAGACATGCACCACTGTTGTTTAGCGATACGCCGAGGGAGATATTCACTGGGCTCGAGATTCTGAGGCCTTATTGCACGTCGAATCATCTTTGTGAGAGGGTGAAGGCTCTTGAGAAGGCAATGGGGAGGTTGGGGTATGATGGGATGGGGATTGGTCCTCAGCTGGCGTTGAAGGAGGCGCCTATGATGCATAAGGCTCTATTCACGACAGGAGGCGGCTGGGCGGATGAAGTGGAAGGTAACGAGGCATCGATGGCCTTTGCCCCAATATTGGGATCACCCTCCTCCTTTCGACTGATTTCACAAGAGCAAGAGGAGCCTTGCAATGACGGCATGTGGATCGACAGCACCACGCTGTTGCACTCATGGGAGAATCAGGAGTGGATATCATCCTAGCTTCTCTTGCCAGCACTTAGTTCCAAGCAATCAGATATTCAAAACCTGATTCACGCCATTTCGCATGCTTTCTTGCAGCCAGGACGGAAACCCGCGAACCCCAGACATCAGGCTTAGACGTGCAGGCAAAATCAGCTGCGCGCCGTACCCAGACAGCACCTGCTTTACCACAGACTCTGCCACGGTCTCTGGCTGGAGCACAAAGTCTGTGAAGTTGCGCTTCTCGAGAAGCTTGGAGATCATGGGTGTTCGGACCCAGGTTGGATGAACGACGCTAATACACAAGTCAACACTCCCACTTACTTCGCGGATGTAAGGATAACTCACGTAGTCCGCACCTTCTCCGCCCCATACCTCCCCTTCAACTCTTGGCTCAACCCTTCATGAAAAGCCAGCGCACTTGCCTTACTACACGCATAATCCACATTCTGCGCATGCACCATAAAACTCGCCATACTAGCTACCGCCACCACATATCCATGATTCGCTTTCGCCATCGCAGGTACGAACTCCTTGACAAGCAGGAAATGAGAGATGGTGTTTACGTCAAAGACGCGGCGAATCTCTACTTCGGTGGAGGAGAAAATGGTCTTGTTGGTTCCGATTCCAGCATTGTTGATTAGCACGGTGGGGTTACCGTGTGTGGTGCGGATTTGTGTTGCAACTTGGCTGAGGGAGGTGGAGGATGTTATGTCCAGTTTGTAGGAGTGGATGTTAGGCACTGCTTTGGTCAGCCACATATCCATCAATCAAGAACGGATTTAAAGAAAAGCGGGGTTGTACGTGAACTTATTGTTTCCGGAGGATCAACGATATCCAATATCACAACCGTGATGTTCTTCTCCGCAAATATCTTCACCATCAGCGCGCCTATTCCTGCACTTCCTCCCGTAATGAGAACAAGCTCTTTGCTCCAGTCCCATGTCTTGTCGTTTGTGAAGTTGTTGAGAACCAGTTTGTTCAGTGTCTTGTTTATCTTCCGCAGTAAACCGATGCAGAAGAGAACACATAAACCAGTCTTCAAGCGGTGCGATCGGAGAAGGTCTTCGAATGTTCTTAGGAATGGCCATTTCGCTGCTAATGAAGTGGGAAATCGATAAGCTGCGAGTAAGAGAGGGCCTGAGAGGAGAGGCTGCAAGAGTGTAAGTCTGAATGGCGCGAATGCGGCCTCGAGAGTAAGTCCTTCACGGGGTAAGAATGAGTTTGGCATTTTTGGCTGACTGGCCAACCCAGACGTGTCTTTCAATCTGTTTTATTTTATCGTCCTGTACAATTATATTGGAGTGGGGGGTTGTGGGGTACATAGGAGGAGCTGGGGTTCGGAATAGTTCCGCGTGTTGGGTCCAACTGAGGGCCGAGGCACCACACGGGACAAAGATAAGCAAAAGGCCTATTCCGAGCCAGATTCCGAGAAGCTGAATATTGTTATTGAGACGCATGTTCAAACACTATAACTTCGAATGTTCCGAGGGCAATCAGAATGCAGTTTCAGTGTAAAGCCCCGCCCCGCGCGTTCCAGTAGGGCAGATCCGTACTTAGCCAGAGGATGACACTTCATAACACAACTTGTTCTGCACCTGTTGATCACCCTCTCAGCACGAGAGGAATCCATTGAAATCCATTGAAACCCGAACTTTTGTTCTGAGGCAGGAAGTCCTCGACATGCCATCAAATCGCCGTGACGTTGAGTTCAAAACTCTGGATGACTTGAGCTTGAAAGCTTGGTTTTACCCTGCTCCTTCAAAAGGACCTTGCATTATCATTAGCCATGGGGTAAACTCTTTCCATTTCCTCCTCACATATCCTTCAACAAGATGAAACTGAGCAGCGAAATTCTAGTTCGCAGGAATTAGACACCACAACCTCTCCCACTTCGCCGAGCGATTCCAAGCCGAAGGCTGGAATACCCTAATCTACGACAACCGCAACTTCGGTGAAAGCGAGGGTCTTCCAAGGAGTGAAATTGATCCCACGTACCAGGTCAGGGACTACTTTGATGCCTTCGACTTCGCGGCTTCACAGCCAGAGGTCAATAGCTCAAGGGTTGCATACTGGGGAACTAGTCTCTCGGGTGGGAACGTCATTTGTGCTGCTGCTGTAGATAGGCGCATAAGAGCTGTTGTTGCTCAAAGTCCGTTCGTGTCTGGGGAGATTCACACCACGCCCCTGGCACCAATGCTCCCGGGGATCTTTGCGAACCGGTCAACTGTAAGGGAGGGAAAATCGTCGATGATAGTGCCTGTTGTGCCAGCGACGCTCGAAGAGGCGGAGAGCGGGAGGTCACCAGCGATCCTGAACACAGCAGAGGCGTTCTATTTTATGCAGGCCATGGAGAAGGCCGGTGGAGAGTGGAAGAATGAGGTTACGCTGCAGTCGATGTTCAATCTCATGGTCCATGAGCCGAAGAGGTTCATTCATAGGGTTGCGCCGACGCCTTTGTTGATGGTTGTGCTGGAGAACGATATCACAGTCGAGACGAGAGCCCAGCTTGATATGTATCGGCTCGCGTTAGAGCCAAAACAGATTCATGTTATTAGGGACTGTGGCCATTTTAGCATATATGGCGGTGGGAGTGGGTTTGATGAGAATATCCGGATTCAGATAGAGTTCTTGAGAAAGAATTTGTAGAAGGAATTCTCGTTCTTAAGACAGCACTGTCTAGGCATGAAACCGGCCTTTTTGAGGTAGAGCATGATGTAATTGAGAGCGGCAAGTTGTCTTGTGTATCCCCTCAACACATCCTGGCCCATCGCCTCCCCTTACAACAGGGCCACTTGAGCACTTCATCAAGACGATTGTTGAAAGGTGGGATCACCTCAAGTCCTTAATCCCCTGTTCGAACGAGTAACAGCCCTGGTTATTATCTACTATTTCTCATGATAAAGACACAGCCTTGAACCTTATGCTCGCCTCTTGTTTTTCGATCCTTTGACACCCTCTTCGGCTTTTCTCTTTGTTTTCGATTTCGGTGCAGCTTGCGGTCTAAGTACGGGCTTTGGTGCGATGACATCGAGATCCGACTTATGTTTCGTCCACTTGCAACCTTCAGCATCACCAAGTTCGTCGCAGCAAGACCATTTGAATCCGTCCTGAAAGTCTAGTTCATCCATAAGATCGTCAATGTACCCATGGCAAGGTTCGTCGTAGTCAGCCCAGAAGTCGTCCTCGTTGTTTACCTCTTTCCCGCCTTCACGATTGTATTAGCACACTGTATAACCCATGCAAGAATTGAGGAAACAAATACCTGAATGCCATTTGCAATCACCCCTATCGTTAGCTGTGACGTCGAATTCAGCCTTGCAACGGAGGCAGCCGCGTATCTGGGCACCATCTCATCATCTGCGACCGCAATTTGTTTTCTCTCTTTCCTCCGTTGTGGATGCTCTCTAGTGTAGCTCGCGTCCTCATCTTTGATTTCGTCCTCCGAAGTGCTCTCTTTCTCGCCATATTTGTCGTCTTCTGAGTCAGAATCAGCATGGTATCGCACCACTTTTTTGCCTGGCACAAGCAAGCTCTTCTCAAAGTCCTCCCTCAACGGCTGCATGGTCTCGCAGTAATCATTAGCCAATGATCTGAGCCGGATATGGTCCATGGTACCAATGGCCTTCTTCAACGCAGCTAAGACAACTAGTTTCGCAGGTGACTCTGCCTTGGCTTGGGCGCCATTCTTCACGACCTTCAGCGGTTGACGTTTGGCACGTGGCATGTTGACTTGCGCAGACTCAAGGCCTGAGATTTCTCTAGTGAGGTCGACGACTCGCGAATTGGTGTGTATTTTCGAATTCGATGTAAAGTAATCTTCGGAAAATTGTAGTCGGGATGAAAAAAGTTGGGAGACGCGAAGTAAACAAGCCTCGTGAATCCCTGTAAGCAATCTTACTCGCTGTCACATGACGAGTGGCCGAATGCAACTCAGAGCTATGTGATTGGGAGTTTCTCAATAAAGTGTTGAAGAAAGTCTTTATTTCTTGGATTACTAGACCTCTACGTCCCCCGAACTCCGGTCTTATTAATTAAGACCGAGGGAGTTACGTGGCTTTGTTACCAGTTACCCTTATAGCGTACTCCTATCACGCTATCCCTCGTTTCATGCACACAAAACGATCAGATATAGCTACTGGCATAGCTGGGCCATTAACGAAAAAGGGTGTGTGGCTGGGGTTAGTGTCATGGAAGGGCGGGGGAGGAATATGTTCGATTGAGGTATAACAAATTAAGTGGTCATTGCTGAATATTACTAGCTTGCGATTTGCTTGGCTGGCGTGACCTGAATGCTATTACTCGTTAGGGGGAGTCTCGGTTAACTTTAGCCCCTATTTCCCGTCTACCTCTTTCTTTAATCCGCGGCTGTCATCTTCCTCCACATCAATAGGAATACATTTCGCAATATGGAAACAGTAAAAGACACAACTACACGACATCTGGAAGGGTCTAGTCATTGCTGGGCCGTTACCTGGGAAGCGGAATAAACATAAAGTTACCCTTAGATTGAGGTCTCGTCTCGGAAGCGTTCCGAGAAGGCTCTGCGGGGTATGGGGAATCCTTGGCTTGAAACGCCAGCTCCTCAGCTGGGACGAAGGGTAAAAGCAAACTACTGTGCGGATTACGGGTATAATCATCAGCTGTGATACCGGAAGGCAACGAACAGCTGGATAGTTGAGCTAATGATACTGTATGCATGCTGTTCGGGCGGAGGAACCATCCGTAAATATCCTTCCTTCATCGTCCAAAGTTTTGGTTTCGCACAATTTGGGGTAGGAATTGAAATGAAAAAGGAATCTGTAACAAATCGAAGGGCTTGGTTTTATGTTAATGGTCTTATTTTCACCAATAGTTTGAGTTTCAGGAATCCCAATAGGCCAGTCAAATTTACTCCAAAACTGTAATTTATAAATCATGTATTCGTGTTCTAGATTATAGAAATGCGAAACCTTTTCAGTTGTCTGCATTAGTCCATACCGTCAAGGAGTGTAGATCTCGGAACATACTCGGAACGCTGAGATGCACGTTGGATGGAACTCAGGCCGACGTTGTCCAGTTCCCCAGTGCCCCGCGTTCCGTTTATTACTTACTATAATTCGTTGTGCCCCCTGAACTGCATCCTAGATCATAGGCAGTATCCTTAGAACCCTCATCCTTCATCAAATTTACCATTCCAGTATGGCACAACTGGCTAGAACCATGTCCGTGGAGAGCGAGTCTGCTGCTCGACATGAGGTCGAAGAAACTCTCCATGCAACTTTATATCCAGGGACTGAGATCATGACTGATGGTACAAGTCCACTTCCATACCCATGAAGTTTATGCTAAAGACCTTTTGCAGTGGGTCACGTTCATTTCAAGCATGTCGGGCGTCACGTCTTGGTACCGCAACCGTCCGAAGACCCGAACGACCCCCTGAACTGGAGCCCCTTGTGGAAACGTCTTTCGATGGGAGGAATGGCCATCTCATCATTCACCCTTCTTTTCAGTCCGCTTTCAGTCGCGCCTCAGGTCCCATATTATATGCACGACTTCCACTCTTCTTTGCCAGATGTCATCAATTTCGTAAGGTCTTACAACTCGGTTATGGCAATACCTAAACTAACAAAATATCTAGATTGGTATAACCATTCTCGTCCTCGGGTTCTCCAACATTATCTGGGTTCCTGCGGCACGAATCTTTGGCCGACGTCCTATGCTTACGGTCGCAACTCTTGTTACAATCGCTTCCAACATCTGGAGGGCTCAGGCAAAAACCTACAACTCGTTCCTCGGTGCATGTATTCTCTCTGGAATTGGGGCTGGGCCTGCAGAGACCCTAGGTCCCATTGTAAGTTCTCAGCCGCTCGACTGGCAGTAGGTGAATGGGGAACTGACAGTTCGAACAGTTGATCGCCGATGTCATGTTTCTTCACGAGCGCGGCCTCTATGTTGGACTTTACAGCTGGGCAGCATGGAGTGGAGTCATGGTAAATTCCCTCTTGTTCACTAGACACAATCCCTCGTAGTTAACAATTTCCTACAGTTAGGGCCTGTAGTTGCAGGAATCACAGCTGAACGATACGGCTGGCGAGCCTTCTGGTGGGTATCCACTGCCCTTTCCTGCTTCTCCTTGGTCTATCAACTCTTATTCCTCCCGGAAACGAAGTGGTCCCACAGACACACACAAATCGCCCACGATCACATTCCCAAAACTTCAGAGAGCTTGCCCCCAATGGATGGCGAGAAGCCAGACACAACTTTGACTGAGGGCTCGACTTCGACCACGGCCTCTCCCGCAGAGGAAGCTGGCGCCACAGAGATCGTCGTAAAGCTTTCTGGAAAGCCGGGCAGGCGGCAGTTCCAACTCTGGACCGGCTTTGATAAAGAGGAGCCGATTATCGCTTGCATTATCCTCCCATTCAAGCTCTGGGCGTTCCCAATCATCCAGTGGTCATCATTCGTCTTCTCATGGTGTGCCTCATGCTTTTTAGTTATTAACATTACACAATCTCAGGCGCTTGCTGGGCCGCCTTGGAACCTCAGCCCGGCTGAAGTGGGCTATACAAACTTTGCCATCTTCATTGGCGCCCTGATTTCCCTTGTCACCGCCGGTCCCTTGAGCGACTGGGTATCTATGAGAACAACCAAGAAAAATAGAGGAATCAGAGAACCCGAAATGCGCCTAGTTGCCTTGATCCCCTACGCCTGTTGTACCTTACTTGGGAGTCTCATCATGGCGCTTGGCTACCAGAGAGCCTGGAGATGGGAAGCTATTGTCATCGGAGGTTACACTCTCATAGGAATCCAGCTCGCGGCTGTGTCTGCTATTTCTACTACGTACGCTGTAAGTATTAATACTCCCTCCTTGGGGATTCTTGCACCATTTCCACTGACATATTCATTACCAGGTCGACTCTTATAAACCTGTGGCGGGAGAGTTCCTCGTTGCTGCAACTGTCAACAAGAACCTCTGGGCTTACGGCATCACAAAGTTCCTGAATATCTGGATCGAAGATGTAGGATATGTTGGACCAATTATGATGAATGCGGGTATCTGTCTTCTCTGGATTTCATTCGCAATCCCGTTGGTCTTTTTCGGCAAGAAGTTGCGTGGATGGACGAAGGACAGCCCCGTACATCAAGCAAAATGATCATTCGATTGTAATTCATGTTGCCAATAATGGAATTAACTTTTTTTTTTTGGTGGCTGCATCTTCCAATCCAAGTTCGAAGCTCCGGGAAATATATATGATCGCTCTTAGCTATCACTCGCTTATTTCAATTAGACACAGTGAACACTTCAAAAGATTAATCCTTTCCACGTTAGTTGTGGTGATTGTGGTTTACTGCCAAAAAAAAAAAGGAGGGGGGGGGGGTTGGTTTCGAACTCTATTTATTTAACCCTTTTCAGATTACATAAAGTACTCCTCTTGATCTTTTGAACTGTTCAAACTCAAATGAGCGAGGCATTCGCTGCAACAAGCTAAACGAGCCATTGACCAACACAATGAAGAATGTTTCCTAAAGGGCGGCATCAAGAGTAAGCCTGCAAGAGGACGTTATGGTTATCCATGAATTTGGCACGAGGGAGACGGTTCTGAACGTTTTGTTGAGTGCCTAACAATAATCTCCAAAGGGGGCGGAATTAAGCCCGCATGCTGCACCCCACAGTCGGCCCAGGCCAACCATATCGCCAACCACATCGACAGCTCCAGCCCCATGGGGTTTCCCCACTCACAGCTTGCCGCTTCCATTTTCATCTCCATTTCCGCCTCAATGTGGTCTCCTCCACGTCGACGCAACAGTGATATGAGCGTGGTACAGTAATCGTTGACACCACTGTCACTTGAGTCAAGTAAAAGTCGACTGTGCAAACAACAGCGGACAGCATGCCTGCCACGGCCGCGGCATCGAATGGCCATACGGCGGCACTCCAACGCTCGCGGAAGAGGATAAGGACACCATATGACTCTCCGTCACCTGCCCAGCCGCCCCGCCAGAAACGCGAAAAGTACATGCCGACTGCATGGTAAGATTGTCGTTGTCTTCAGCCTTCGCAATGTCATGCTCATATCAATACCAATGCTAACGCTCCCCCGCCTCTAGTGACGGATGCCAGAAGAGAAAGATAAGTGTAGCGGGGACCGTCCTTGCCGCCGCTGTGAAAGTAATGAGATCCCTTGTGTGTACACGCAAAGCTCGCTGGAAGGAAGTGGAAGTCACGCGTGCCTGTAAGTAAACGGACTTTCAGGATATCTCATGTGGACTGCTGAAGAAGAACAGCCGGAGAGTGGCAGCATTAGAGGGCAATATGCGGGTTCTGCAAGAGCAGGTCAGTTAGATGTCGGCAACTTTGGAACAGGTGCAGGGCGACGTTCACGGCCTCAGCAGTGCTGTCGACGCTGGTAGAGGCCGTTCGATTGAGACTCGGGGTCTACCCTCGCCCACGACTCGGACAGCCAGCTTTAGATGTCCTTTGACTCGGGTTACACAGCCGCACTTTGTTGGGCCTACCAGCTCTGCCTACAGCTTCAATGTGGCGCATTCCACTCTGAATATGATGGGCATATCTGCGGATGACCACGATGCGAGACTTGATAGCACATTGCCCAGTCGGCGAGAGAGCGCGGAGCCTCCAGTTCGAGTAGAAGAAGACAAGACCGCAAACGACGCCCTGCTAGCGATCGATCTCAGCGAGATCTATCACCACCTCGACGTTTATCGGAAAGAGCTAATGCCAATTTACCCGTTTATTAACTTCGAGGAGATCTCCGCTCGGGTTCCAGAAATTCACGAGTATTTACAAAAAGAACCAGCTCGAGACGCGGCTGACAATGGCCGGGTTGATCCTCTGTGCAGCAACAACAAAAAAGAAGGTAATGACATAAAATTGATGGTAGCCAGCGCTTTGGTACTGGAAGGTGGTGGGCAGAGTATTTTAGGCCAGGAACTTGTAGACAGTGTTGAGGCTACCGTAAATAGGAGCGTGCATAACGTTGAGGTCGATCTGAGAGAGTTGCAAATCTTAACGATGACGGTATACGCTCCCTGTCCAGGAAGCGAAGCAGACGTGCTAAATCAGAGCAGAGTATATATTACTTCCACACTGACGATGAAGTCTTGGCATGGCGGATGATTGGGATTGCTGCCAGGATAGCACTGGAAATGGAAATGGGGCTGCACCGAAAGGAAAGCCTTGAACAGAATTTCCGCGACCCTCAAGCACAACATTGGGCCTTAAGACTCTTCCGGTGCATATACGTTCTCGACCGGCGTTAGAGTTTTGGAACTGACATGCCGTTCGCATTGCAGGATTCTGATATTGATCCAGAACTACCCCAGCTGGTAGCCTCCATCATGCTCTATAAGTTGAGATAACTGACCACATCTTACATAACGGAATTGTGCCATACCTCGAATGTATGGTGGCGTATGGCAAGATCTGCTCTAAAGTGTGGGGTGCAGTGGCGGGATTTAGCACCAAGTTCGTTGATCGGGAAAAAGAGGCCTATCTTAACTTCCAGATTCAACAGTGGTTACAGTCATTGCAATCAGATCTCCAACTCATACATCCTCGACAGGGTGCCGTTGCAGGCGCTCAGTCAAGCAGTCAGCAACAGCTTCGTGTGCTTCTGTACTTGCGCGCCAACCAGATAAGAATTCTGATTCATAGGCACAACGTCCTCTCGGCCCTTAACATAACCGCGGACCTCACCTTCGCACGTCTGGTAACTGACATTGCCAAAGATACAATCTGTATCTTAGTTCATCTTCGGGAAAGCTCTACCATCTACGAGACACAACAAAATCCTTTCAACTATTTCCTCGTATCCGCACTGTCAGCCATCTTTCTCGCCGTTTGCCATGCCCCAGCTGAGTTCAGCGCACACCTGCCGGGCCGAGTTCCAGAACGCTCTTTCGCTACTAAAAGCCTTTTCTTCCCGCTCGTATAGTTCTATGCGTTTGTGGAAGAGTCTGTGGAGCTTGAGACGTATTGCAACAAAGCTAGGTCTCTCACCGGCTGCCAAAGCTCTGTCATCCGAGTCAAGCGCTGGCACATTCCCGCTCACAGAAACGCACCCCCGTGTCATATCTCTACCCCCTATACCTATCGCTGATGACGGTACTTCGACGACGCGGCTTCCAGAAGATTCATCAGAGAACCCTGACACTGACTCTTCTGGGTTGGTCTCAATGCCCGATATGTTTCAGATGAGCCATGACTTGATGAATCTGTTCGAGGCGTTTGGCAATGGAGGTGGCCAGTCGTACCGAGCGCAGTATCAGTCTCATAATAAGGTATTCCCGCTTCAGGACAGTGAGGAAATATCAAGACTTTTTGAAGGCCTGCTGTAGAAATATATTGCCTGAATGGGAAAGGTCCATTAAAGAAAGGTCATCTTGAAAATTGCCGCTATCATTAAGAAAACATATTAGTCTGAAGGCGTCCCCACAAAGGAGCTACATGAGGATCGCCGAAATGAAGGATCTGAGCTAGGAGGATCCCACCAATTCCCTTTTCCCTGTCCACTGCCCAGAAACAGTTGCTCAAACCCGGTGCACTACCCTGCTGAAGTCTATCACCACTGAGCAAGAAGTTCACTCCCCAGCCCTGCTTTCCGAACACTGGCAAGCCGTTTACCAATGCAATTGAAGCGAGGTCAGGTCATGAGACATCATAGCCCGCCCGAGCGTACCTTTCTTCCCATTCTGGAATATGGTTGGTGAACATCTGGTCAATTGACGGCTTCTGAAGAATTTGTGATCCGGTGGTAGGCGAAATGCCATCGTTCAGGAGCATAGCGAGGACTACTATATGACATAAGAGTCGGAGACGATCTTAATGTTACAACATCGGTTACCAGATACTCACGGCTGTAGTCTTCTGCGCTACTGATCAATCCAGCCCCTCCTGAATTGAACGCATCATTGGGCACCGCCTGCCGAGCTGCTTTCAGGAGATGTGCTCTTGGAACAACCTTCTTAGTGTCGTCTCGCTCATGCATACTTGCTATTCGAGATCTCATCTCCTCATTAGGCGTGAATGACGTATTCTGGATGCCGAGAGGTTCGAAAATCTTTTCCCTGAAGTATTGACCAAGAGGCTGTTTAGAGACACGTTCAATTTAAATGCCAATCCAGTCGATACCAATCTGTCAAGAGGTCAATATTCGCCCCTAAGTTGCAGGCGTCAAAATTGAAAAGATCTTGAGTCTCACCGAGTACGCCCAGTTCGTGCCTGGTTCGAATTGTAGAGGCTGCTGGATGCTTTCTATCCTATTCTGGAACTCATCTGCGTTTACATTTCGGTTCATCTTCGCCTAAAGATCTTGACTGAAAAACGAGTATCCAAAGCCAGCTATCAGCAGATTAGTGATCAACGATAGGGGGCAATGCGTGATAGCGGATTAGTGAATTTGTACCTGTATGCGTAGCCAGCATTCTGAGTGTAATTCTGTTGTTCTTCGTCTTCTCCATCAGCACTCGTACCCCATTCTGTTCCTCATGTCCCAATATTTTGACCGTTTTCAACTCAGGCAGGACGTTCTCGAGGAGATCTGAGCTATCAAGATCTCCGCGCCCTGCTCAACTAACTGCATCAAAGCAATGGCTGTGATCAGCTTGGTGCAGGATGCAATCCAGAACAAGGTGTCCGTTGTCATGGGTCGTGGATCATCTAATCCACGGATGCCTGAAGATGTGCTGCAAACTACATCCCCATCACGGTTCACACACTGGAAGACGAGACCCGGGATTTGCTGTGTTGGGTTCTCGGTGGTTTCACGCACTAGCTTCTCCAATTCATCTTTGATACCAAGTTGCATATTGAATATTGGACGACACCTCAAATTTTCAGAGCTCAAGTATAGGAAAGAAAGATTATCGGCAAGGTATCGTGACAGCTTTGTCGTTTTTAGAGTAACATATGTATGAGTTTACATAAAGGGGGTTTCCGCCCCTGGCAACCCCCCACCGCCTTCGATGCAACAACGCCCAGGCCGTACTAAAGCGTCCTCCGGAATTGCTCCGGACGGTGTCTCTTTTGCCGCTAAGTGCGAGCTTGGTTCCGGAGCTTAGTTTCCATATTGTGGACTGACTAGTGAACCTCGCGAGACTGCCAATCTCTGCCTTGCTCTTGGATACACGCTCGGAAGTGTTCCGAGGGCCTCAACAACAGAGACTCCCCGCGATGTCTTGAACTAGGCAGTTGCCGTTCCCCACACCCGGCCATGTGGGGTGTACTACCCCGCAGCAAGAAGCATGGACAACTTACTTCCATGTTTCCGGCTCTGTGGTCGTAGTATTTTCCGACTGAGGTGGTGTAGCACCCGGACTACGCTTCATAAATGAGCGAAAATCTCCACAAAAAAAAAAAAAAAAATTTGGTTATTCATTTGGAAAATTGAAAAAACGGCATTCCGAATTTTTGTTTAAGCTTGCATAAGCTCTTCTCAAAAAATCTGACATCAAATGGCTACTCGTCCAAGTCATAACAATGCTGCAGTGGTCATCGTCGGAGCCGGAATCTCGGGTGCGCTATTCTTTTTGTCGAACAATGACCGATGACTGATTTTTAACAAGGAATGTGCACTGCAATTGATATGATGCGCCGGAATGGTTCTCGAGATTTCGTCATCCTCGAGAAGGGCAGCCAAGTCGGTGGTACCTGGAATGATAACCAATACCCAGGTTGTTGCAGTGATGGTATGGTTTCCCTACCATGACTTCTATTAATTGAGATATTAAGAGTGCTAAGTATGGAGCCATCTCTACTCCTATTCTTTCGACTCAAACCCAAGCTGGTCCAGAGAGTACCCTGGACAAGAAGAAATCCATACATACCTTGTGGATGTTGCCGAGAGATGGGGCCTCTTTCGACACCTTAGGTTCAACACTGCGGTGAAGGAAGCAACTTGGAATGAGGAAACCAAACAATGGAACACACGAGTGCAGATTTGTGGAGAGAAAGAGGTAGAATTTGCCAAGGAATACACCATTGCATCAGACTTTCTGGTCTCCGGCGTTGGCCAACTCAACATGCCCCAGTATCCAGCAATTCCAGGCATCAACAACTTTCAAGGCAAGATGATGCATTCAGCACGCTGGGATTGGAGTTACGACTTGGAGGGAAAGAAAGTTGCAATCATTGGAAACGGAGCCACTGCTGCTCAAATTATCCCAGAGATCGCCAAGGTTTGCGATACTCTGACCGTTTTCCAGCGGACACCGAATTGGGTTGTTCCAAGAGGCGATGCACCTATCAGCGAGAGAATGCGGACGATCTACAAATATGTTCCACTAGTACGAAAACGATACCGCGCTCACTTGATGGATCTCCGAGAACAGTTCTTCGAAGCCGCTATCGTTGACGATTCAGAGGCAAACAATCGACTTCGAGCAGATAGTTTGGCGATGATGGAATGTCAGATTCCGGAAAACCCCGAGTTAAGGGCCCGGCTGACCCCGAACTATCCTCCAGGATGCAAACGAGTGATCCTCTCAGATGACATATTCCCAGCGCTGAACCAAAAGCACGTGTCCCTCGAAACTCATCACATCAAGCAGATCACAAAGAATGGCATCAAGGTTGAGGGGCAAGATCTGGAGTTCGACCTCATCATTCTGGCGACTGGTTTCCGGACCTTGGAGTTCATGTATCCTATCAAAATCACTGGTGCGGGTGGCCGCTCAATTCAGGATATCTGGAAGGATGGCGCGAGAGCATACCTAGGCGTCACCGTCGAGTCCCTTCCTAATTTCGGCATGCTCTATGGACCGAACACCAACCTTGGACATAATTCTATAATTTTGATGATCGAAGCGCAGTCACACTACATCAACACTCTGATCGCGCCTGTTCTGGCAGCAAAGAAGCAACATTTGTCGCTGGCCATCACACCAAACACAACTCGCCTAGAAGAATACAACGCTAAACTCCAAAGCCGACTTAAGAACTTAACTTTCTCGTCTTCGAAATGCGACAGCTGGTACAAAAACGCGGATGGGTTGGTCACGAACAATTGGTGCGGAACAGTTGTGGAATACCAGATGAAATTGTCTGAGCTTAATTGGGGAGACTTTGACCTTTCAGGGACTGGCAAGTCCATCATTGTCTCACCGGAGAAACGGGTACATTTGGGGCGGGTAGTTGAGGAAACTAGGGTTTCACTTCTTGGATTGGGCGCCGTTATAATTGCTGCTGCCATTACGGTGAGACTTATGTCTCAAACATCTATATTTCATGCTTTGCTTTCTAAAGTTTATTCTTGAAGCAGTTGGGTTTTCTTTCTAGGACTATGGATCTTTGGCGGAAGACCAGGATGGCCCGGATAGCATGGTAGAATACACAGACCGTCTGTGTTAAAACCTCATGACACCAAAATACTATTGATACACCAGTACTCGCTGTTGATTTGCTGTTTGCACAAATTTGCAGTTAGCTGAGAGGCTGTATTAGATATCGCTCAAGTGCCAATAATAAGGATAGCAATAAGATACATGTAGCTAGCAATACATAGCGAGATTGGTAATGAAATTTTTTTGTTGCATGGTAAATATTGAATTTTTACGGAACCTTATTCGAAGTACAAGTGGTTGCATGAATCCAGGGAAGGTGATTGCTTCCCAGATTGTGTGATATAATATTCGAGGGATGAGACGCTTATGGATGAAATGCGTCTTGTCCTCGCTCTCTGTTTCCTGTAGTTATCTAAGGGAACACAAGGAAAAAAGATGAACAGAAGGTTAACTTGCTTTGAAACGATTATATTTGCAGTGAAACTAATTTCTTTTTCAACGGTTCATTCTTTCCCATCTGCTGAAGTTCAATTGATGTCTTTCATTGGACCCATATATCCAAGCCTTCTCGCAGTTATTTCACAGCAACAAATTTCTCGATCAACTTGCGCAAAGCAGCTTCATTGCGTGGGACGAACTTCGCAAGATACCTGTTTGGCATGGCAACCAGACTTGTGGGATCACTATTGCCAGTGACATTCGATTCATTTATTGCGTTATTATATATCTGGGCAGAAGGAGCGACGACTGCAACAACCCGAGCCAAGGTGAGCAGGTCTGGGCAAGGTCAGAGTACTCATAGCGAGAGCACAGATTGAACCAAGCTTGAGCATACCTGAATTGGGAGTGAGCATGCTGAGCAACTTTCCCCGTCAGCCAAAATGAGCCAACCTACCACACTGTGAGTCTTATTCTGAATAACCTAGCTTCTCCCGTAGAACCTCTCCAGACTGATCATTCTAGAGACCATTCTGCTCCTCTGGTCAATGGTTCCGACCAGAGCCCATTATAGGTTCTTTTCGCGAAAGAGCTTCTACAACTTTATTCCTGGTACAAACATCAATAACCTGGAGTGCATGATTGCACTGGGTCCAGGAATTGGAATATACGGAGACGCAAGAGCGGGGAATGCGTAGGTGGGATTGGCTAAAAGTTTAGGGCTAGGCCTGTGTAGACGTTTTTTATTAGAAAAGGGCTGCGTATACAGAGCCGTAGTGTAGAGATTTCGATAGGTTATTAGACTGGACGCGAGAGAATGCAGTGAAGGGACTGAACAAGAAATTTAGTACCTTAAGAATTCCACCTGGAATGAAGGTTGTACCTAGTGATAGTTATGCTTCAGCATTTATTTTTATCATTTCTAGAGTCAAAATTGTTTTACAGAGTTAATAGGAGCATTTCAAATTCAAAGAGTAATCAAGATAGAAATGACAGATGAAGAAAGAAGTCTATATTCGCGAAAGAAACTCGAAACAGACGTGTGCAATAGCATGACCCATAACTAAATTGGAAAAGCACCCAAACCTCGGAACTCCGACCATGTTCTATGGTATGTCTGTTATAGGTCTTCCAATATGCACTACTCGCAAAACACCTTCCATGAGTGAAGGTCAATAAGAGAGCCACCTGGAAACTCGCAAGGATACCAGTCATTACTCTGCACAATTGAGGCAACGAAAGTAGTGCAATCGGTGTCCGAGTAGACGTTAACTACGATGAACGTTAGCAGTTATCTTTAACATGCAGGTATGAGTACATACGTTGGCAGGTCCAATCCCAAGCTACACTGTCGATTTGAGCGACGTAAAAGTCGCCCGGGTTGCAGACAGTGCTTCCCGCGCCGTCGCCAGTATAAACGAGGTCGCTCGAAGCCACATTGACGAAATCGACTGAGTCGTAGCATTGATTTTGGTTAGGAGCTGGCGTCTTATAAAGAGTGAAGTCGACGACTGAACTGGTCGATGGTCCGGGATAATTTGGAGCAGCATTGGCGGTGTTCGCCAAGAGCGCCACAAGGATGACAGAGACGAGTTCGGTGACATATTTCATCTTGTTTAGTCGAAATAGTATCTTGAAGAGAGTTGAGGATTTTCGGTACACGTGAAGTAAATTGATTAAAGCGATATCTGGAAATTTGAGTGGTGAATACACTGGTGGGAGATGGAATGCCTCTTTAAATAATATTTCTATGTCTAACAAGTCTCCGTGTACCTCCGAATAGGTGCAGAAGTATTGAGAGTTGCTCGTCGGACGCACTAAGTGGTGTGCTTATCCCGCAGGCTTTTCAGATGATCGGGTAGGTCAACATCCAGCCGACCAGCCCCAAGTACGGTTTTTTTTTGGCAAAAGCAGCGATTGGAGAACGGCATAATTTGGATACTATTCCTGGCAATTCATTAGCACCGCCAAAATGACTCCCGAAATAAGAGGCCATCTACAACGAATCACACAATGCCATGGCTTCGCTGGCCTGCTGAGTATCGGGAAATACCCATGGGAAGGAGGTAAGAAAACCTCCAGTTCTATAAATAGGCCAACACGAGTCCAGCTGCCGTGGACTTGGGAATGCTCGTGAGGCCCAACAAAGAATTCACGTGGTTTCAGAGTCATTATCGGACATGGTATGCTCAAATCTGGTTGGGGCTGCTCGAAATGTCCGGAAAGCTGGAGCGGAAAGCTGGAGCGGAGAGCTGGAGGCCAACAACAAATAGGCGATTTGTGTAACCACCACATAGCCACAAAGGATCAGCGTGCCAAGCTTGACCCGAAAGGCTGAGGAAACGACGCGCAGATAAGCCTCTTGAGCCCTAACTATCCGGACCTCTCGGAGACGACCGTGCATTCGAAAATGATGAGATTTATGGGCATTAAAATCCTGATTATTAAGAATAATACTAAGGTCACATGAAAATCTGAGGTTCGCTTTCAGGTTGGGCCTGCTGGTCAAGTCGACCGATAGACACAGGGTAGCTTCAGCCTGCATACGGGCGTGGAGGCTGTGTCAGGTTCCAGCCTCACGAACGACAGACAACTTTTTCTAAACTTCGTCTCGCTATTGAATTCCACTCCCTGGCTGTGAACGTTCAAATCCAGGTTGACGAAATGCAATCCTGCCTGGGACGAACAGCTCTCCCAGGTTAGTATACCCCGCCGCAGATAATGCATCTGTAGTAGCTGCAAGTATTTCGGGTACGACGACGATGTCAATGTCTAGTATTTGTTTTGCGGCCAGTCCCAGGATCGACGTACTCCCCACGTGCTCGATAGACAGAATGGGGATATCCTTGAGGATGCGAAGGAGATGCTTTCGGACTCGGTCAAACTCAGCTGCCCACTCAAGATTATATGCTTGAATTATGATATTCATTGTTGGAGTTCCAATCGAGGATCAGCCGGCAGAACAGTGTAGCATATGGGGTTCTCGAACAGGTTGGACTGCTCGAGAAGTTGGGTTTACTAGTCCTCTGCATTTACGGCGTTCCCAGTGGATCGCTTTATCGCAAACGCTTCTGCAGCACTTCCGCGACTTCACCTCCAATGTCAGGCCGGTAGAACATTCCGCCGTGCCTTCTTTATCGACATCGGCTGCTGGTCAACTTGCTACAGTCTTTTAGCTGTTACGAAATGACAAAAAGCTCCTAGAACTCCAGTCCCACCCACTTATACTTTCTCGTAAAGCATCTAGTTTGCGTTCTCGGAACCAGCGCGTTATGGTCAAAACAACTTCTCTCTACCACAATCTATTTCAAAATCAACCCTTCCAGCCCGACTATAAGAACACATGCGGGCCCGGATTTTATCGAACCGCTGTTCATTCAGTCGAAAGATGGAGATTGAGAGTTGGAGATGTTAGTCAAAGGTTGCGGGGTGCTTATTCCTAAAATATTTGCAATTTCACCAAGTCCAACGTGTACGCGGAGAGACACTTGATAATAACAAAGTTTTCTTTCCCTCTATTAGGCTAAATTCTCGCTGTGGCTAAAGCAAAGCCTACCTCGGAGCTGCCTTCTCTAGTAGACATACTCTCAATGCCGGTGATAGCTGATTCCGCTCCCTGCTCCCTCAACTATTGGGTCATATCTAACCACCGAAGTTGGCGGAGCTGGAAGCACCGTTATGCGTCCTGGGAGCATCCACCCCGGTGGGATAGCGAGGAGAGTGCACGAAGATGGGGGTAGGATGACGCTTCGAAACTCCCTCAAATAACCTCGAAGATCTTTGTGTACTTAGAAGTCTCCTCCCATAGGTTCTTGCCCTCTTCTGCTGGAATGTGGCATGGGCCTATTACTCTCCAGACACTGTCGTCATTCGTAGCATCCACTCTCCTCAATACCAATGGTGATTTCAATGTCGGAACTAGTACAATGGCATCCCCTTCTTCCAAAGTCTGCCACCCGATTCCTATATAGCCGTGACCTGTGGAGAAGATACGCTTGCGTGCTGTATAATCTCGAACTCATAGTCATTTCCAAGTGTTAGCATAGGATCTTGACTTTCGACTTTGTCGACCCAGTGAGAGAAGTGGCCGAGGAGCCGACTTCGATAAAGCTTGCGACGTGGTTCGAAAGTTCCTGCATCTTCGTAACAACGCAAGACTTGGCTGTGGAGTAAGATCTTGAACAGAAATGATTTTTGGGCTGCTTTCGACAGTTCTCTGTAGGAAGGTACTCCTTCAAGAAAGCGAATCCATTGTCGAAGCGAATGTATGAAAGCTTCGGAGTGATTTAGCAAAACCCAGTCTGTTGTTGGATGTTGAGGTTCTTGCGAGTTTATTAAATTTGTGATGGAACGAATAAAATCGACCTGAATCCCGGTAAATGAAAGTTTTCGTCCTTGAATGGTAAAATCATTGCCCAAAGTTATCCCTTGCGGGCCAGTCAAATCTCCTAGCGTATCCCTGGGTGGACACCAAGGAACTGGCTCGAATCCAGGGATCCAGCTTGGGAGGTTTGGAAGTGAGATCTTGCCCGTCACTAGGTGAAGAAGTTCCAGAGAATTTTCCCTTTCCGCAATAGTTCTAAAAGTCTCGAATACTATGTCTGGAAGGGACTTTTTGTAGTTGGCGGCGTTGACTTCAATCCCAAGGGTGCGAAGTATACTAGTCAGGCCGAAAACCCTGTCTCTCTCATCCGTTGTCATGTATTCAGGATTTAGACCAGTTAAAAGTAGGTTGTGTATGAATGGAAGTACATCAAGGCAGCTTCCTCGGAAATGATGCCTACCCGTCGAGCGATCTAGTCCGGCTATACGCAGTCGCTCTCGGAGAAGCTGAATCTGTTGCATTCGAATCATAAAAGGACTTCTATTATAGATTGGAACATTCGGGTTGTAACCTCCATCAGCCAAAACGGGGGTTGGAGGCCTCTTCTCAAAAAGCATGTCCTCGAAAGTGAGTGTTGTACTGAGGGCAGACCATCGGAGCTTAGAGCTGCCGCATCGTAAGACAGCCCTTTTGGCCAATGCTATTTCCTGAATAGTCCAGATGCGGCGGAACCAGTTGTGGTGTACAAGTTGACGTAACCCATGAAGCTTGAGATCTTTTCCTGCGAGGCTAGTCTTTGCGACAGAGACTCTGTTGTCGTCTGGGTTACTCAGTAACACACTTTGAAAATCTGCTTTCGCTTTTTCAAATGCCCGTATTTTCATGTACCTGAAAGGAAACATAACAAGGCTCAGTTTCCACAATGGAAACCACCATTTAAATGCGCTGATTGCGCGAGTAGTTGATTTATCCCCCTCACCAAGCCACACGATCACTTGGCTTGCTCCGTGGAAAATCTGGTCCATCAAACGCACTTGACTAGACCGCTCATCGAGATTGTTTTGATCGATACAAATCGCATCGATCCAAAGCTTTCTTCGGAAGAAGCCCCTGCGCAACTGCTTGAGAGCAGCTTCCACATTCGGCGTTACATGGAGTTTGGACCCATTGCATATGATAGTACGAGAAAGCTTTTGTCTATCCCATGTGTAGCTTAGAGCTTCGTAGCGAGGTAGAGTTGATAGATTGAACGTACGGAGATGACATTCAAGTGGCGCATTCCTTGAAAATGCTGGGTTCAGAATGAGAAGACGGGCGGATTGTGTAAAGCGAAGATCGGGATGTTTGAAACTGGACATGGCTAAGATTGCTAGGGTCCAGCAAGAGGGAGCTGGAGCAGCACAAGGGATAATCAAAATCGTGTAGAAGATTTATCACATAAGAATTAGATAAGCCGAGGCCTTAAGCTTTAGACACGTGTCCGAAGGCGGCGTAGTTTCCGCCCTTCGCTTAACCTTACGAGCCTAGTATCATAAGTCTGTGTTTTTAGCGAAGTTTTCAGGCATCACAAAACTAAAGTCACCCACTTCACTTTATAGTTTGACAACAACTACAGATTAAAACCTTATATAATTCAAACGCACATAATAAAAGAAGCTAGAGTGAGTTTAGCAGGCCTTTATAACTAATTCAAAATATAAAAGTCAAGCGTCCAAAATTGTTATAGGGTTCGTTTCTTAGCGAAATGCCCTAAAAACACAGACTTACGATACTAGGCTCGTTACATCGGGAGCGGGCCCGCTCTCTGCAGTACTGGATAAGCTGCAATAGTGCTTGTGGTGGAGGCGGAGTTAGTTGCAGCAGATAAGGGATTGCCAATAAGGGATTTCTCGCCTCATCAACTTCAGATTGGAGAACACGATACGTTTTCAATCGAGCTCAGAGCTCTTCACACTTTAGAAATTTGATCCCTCATTATGAGCAAGTTAGTAGAGTGCCGGGGAAGCCGACATACGCGCACACAAGCCGCCCAGTATGCCCACAAATAAAGCCCGGCAGGAATAGGAGCACGAGCGATGCAGGAACGGTATCGAGGCTCTGTTATCATTTAACCTCTAGTTTTCATGCAAAATCACACCTCTCTTAGCTCGTATATAGTTAGTCAGTCCACGGTCGATCTCCCTGTCGTCGTACGGGACTTCAATTGCGTAAAGTTGAAGATATTCTCTGACTTTATTAGTCTATGATATTGCACTCTAGTTGTTCCGAAATAACAATTCCTATTATCTTCTAGCTTACTCAACCATCTGTCCACCTCGTCATTCCGATAGAGGTTTCCTTCCATAGACGACAAAGCTACGTACAAAGTATTAGTCAAATGTACCGAAGAGAAAAGCAAGCTTCTTACATCGGCCAGTATGAATGGACCCTTCTTCGTCTCCACTCGCTTCTCACCTGAGCTAGCAAAACCTCCATCTCCTCCACCTGCCAACCCAGCAATCGTGTGAAAGTTGCAAGAGAAATGCCTTGCAAGCCTTGAAGCATGGCTGCTAAGCCAAATTTTCCTGCCTCACGAAGCCGAGGATCTGCAGGCCACAAGCCAATGGGCAGCTTAAACTCCAGCACTGTGATCTCCTTGAAACCAGCCTCTTCCATCGCAGCCCTGAGTGTTTCACTGGTGAGACGAAGGTCGAATCCCGCCTTCAAACCACCTTCATTCATGAGTTTGCACCATTTCACAACTGCGCTATCGCTGGGCAGAGTCTTATCATCTGAGAAGGCCATAAGATCGAATTCTTGACTTTCTATCCATCCTCCGGGCTTGATAGTCCTAAAGAGATTAATTGCAAAGTTGTAACAGCACTTTGATACAACACTTACTTGTAGCTCTCGTCATAGAAAGCTTTCCAGTCTCGAACTGCAAAGCCATTTGTGATGCGAGTATGGACGAGATCGATGGAGTTCTCGGGAAATGTCCATGGGTATTCGGTGCAGTCATGAATCTCAAACTATCAAGAACGTCAAAGGGGTGGCCAAGGGCTGAAGGTGAACGTACCTGAACATTCGGTGGAACACTGCTCTTGTCAGCCATTGTCACCTATTGCCAGAAATTGAGAAAATGTGAGATGAATTGGGAGACCAACAATCTTGGCTGTATTGGACTTAAGTCCGTTCCAATCACTAGCTCTTCTGTTAGATACAGTATTATCGGGATCGAATGATTCGTACCTTTAGCACTCACGTACTCATCACCTGACAGTTGAGTTCAGCAAGAGTTCGTCGTCTCGTGAACGGGATCTCATTCTCACCAACGTCCATAACCCATATACCTGTAGGAGCGTTCAGTCAATTAATCACCAACAGCTCCCTTGCAGACTAACCGGTGCCTGTCCCAATATCCAGTATACATTGTGGATTTTTGTCGATTGGCGCGTAAAACAGCTTCTCCTCGAACAGAATTCGCAATGCATGATATTGGATATCCATTCTAACAGATTGTAGTAAGAAGCACGAGCAGCGTCACATCAAGCTATTTCAATCATACCTGTCTTTTTCTTCCTAAAGAGTGTTATTATTTCAGCAGAATACAATATATATCACTCATCCCAGGAGACGAACCTCGTCATTCGGCAGAACATATTCTGAATTATAATATCAGTATACCATCAAGTCAGGGGATGAAATATAACCGACTTCCTGCATTGTACTATAGAGAGTAAATATTCAGCAAGAGAGCTCGGACAAAAGTCTATCTTACAGCGTGGTATGATCTTCCATGTTCCACTTCGTATGCCAGTATGCTAGACGAAAGAGAAGCAGTCGATGTTACGCTATACGAAGCAAAATATCAATGTTCCGTTCGCCAGAAGATGGAGCTCCTCACTCGTCCTGGTAATTCTCCTCATAATCTGGCTGGAGAAAGTCCGGATTGTTAGAAACATCTTATGGAAATGGAAGAGAAGAACAAACATCATCTGCCAGAGGTTGCACGTGTGCAGCCATTCTGAAAGTAATGTATCTTTCCCACCTGGAAAGCAAATTTGGATTCTATCCGTTGTTAAGATTTTCTGAAATGAATGAAAACGACGAAACAAAATTATGAAATATGGGAAAGTGCCGACCCGGCCCGACCGTCGAGGCGGCATGCCCATGAATCAGTCTCGGCAATTCGTCCCTTTTTGGTATCAGTATTCCCTGCTGCAGTTTCGCTTCGGCTCACGTAAGACTTACCTAAATAGCGGTCAAAACAACCGGCAACGTTTCCTGAAAATGAAATCGAACTTTGACATCTGTTCCTACCGGCATCGCTCCGATTGGCTGTTCAATTGTAGTCGTCCAGTTGAGCCTTCATTCAACATGAAGTGGGGCAGTTCATCGGTCCTTGTGTCACCCGACCTCCCCGATTGGCAACCCTAGCTCCTGCAATGCAGTGTGGGTGAAGCGGGAAACAAAAAGCCAGGGTCGATGGTCCGCCGATCTCGACCGTATTTGTCGATCTACAGCCCTGGGAAAGTTCCAGCCAAACCCCACACTTGACACGAGTACAACCCCTCATATCGGATCTCGCATCCCAGAGTCCTCCTGTCCTTCAATCTAGGACATCAAGGGTTACAAGAATTGTGGTTTGCATTGCGAAACATTGAGCCAAAATGGGTGCGCCAAGCGACTTTACTATCAAAGCTGTGCCCATTGTGCTCGGGTTGGGTCTTATCTGGTACATTATCAACGCAGCCCGTTCATATCTGCGGCTTCGGCACTTTAAAGGCCCGGCCATCGCCAGCTTCTCCAATTCATGGGTGTTCTCGTCCACTCTTCGAGGAGAGCTTAACGAGAGGACAGCAGAGATCTTAAAGAAAAATGGTGAGTCCTTAGCTTTCGTGTTAATTCGTGTTGAAGCGTCATTTTTTACTGAACTTCTGTGATATAGGGCCTCTGGCTCGTATCGGGCCAAATCTTCTGGTCACCAACGATGCCGATTTGCTTCGGCATATGAGCGGTGCCAGATCTACATACTCACGAGCGTCATGGTACGACGGTATGAGGCTTGATCCGAGAGTCAACAACGTTATCTCGGAGAGAAATGACAAGCGACATAATGCACTTCGTGCCAAGATGGCTTCTGGTGTAAGTCTAACAGCTTCATGTCTTATTGTATCCTATGCTCACCTATGAACTTTAAAGTATTCTGGTAAAGAAAACCCGGGACTGGAACAATCTATAGACGGCCGATGCGAAGATTTGATTGATCTTATCCGAAAGAAATACATCTCCTCGGAGAACTCTCTTCGAAAGCTTGACTTCGCACAGATATCGCAATACTTTACCATGGATGTTCTCACTGACGTAGCTTTTGGAGCTCCTTTTGGATATCTCGAGAGGGATGAGGACGTCCATGATTACATCAAGACAATTCGAGCTTTCATGCCGGTGCTAGAGCTGCAGACCAACCATCCAACAATCAATTACTTGATGGGCAGCCGGCTGGTTCAAGCATTGGCCGCACCTACAGCAAAGGATAGAACTGGGATGGGTGCAGTCATTGGGTTAGTGAAAGAGCGCATTCTGCAGACAAATGCTGATTTCCCATGAATAGTGTTGCTCAAAAGGTTGTGGCCGAGCGCTTTGGAGAGAAGAAAATAGAACGTGATGACATGCTAGGATCATTTGTTCGCCACGGTCTCACTCAACAAGAATGCGAATCGGAAAGTTTACTTCAGATGTAAGCAGGGCTCAGCTTGGGGGTACCAGATGCTAACTTCCTTCAGCATGGCAGGCGCAGATTCCACCGCCACCGCAATGCGCAGCACTTTCTTACATATTATCACAAACCCTACAGTATACTACAAATTAAACGATGAAATTGCTTCGGCATTGAAAGACGGCCGAATCTCAAGCCCGGTTATCAGTGATGCTGAAGCCAGAGCGATGCCATATTTGCAGGCTTGTATAAAGGAGGGTCTCCGAATCTGGCCTCCTCTGACTGGGCTAATGACGAAAATGGCTCCACCTGAAGGCCATCATTTCAAAGGAATGTTCATTCCGGGCAACACTGAAATAGCATATTCGGCTTGGGGAGTGCAGCGCCATAGCGGCACATATGGGGAAGATTTCGATATGTTCCGCCCGGAGCGATGGCTAGAGGCAACTGGGGAAACATTGCAGAAAATGGAAAGGTCGCAAGAGCTCGTCTTTGGTTCGGGCAGGTACGGATGTCTTGGAAAGTCAGTCGCTTTTGTGGAGCTCAACAAGGTTTATGTGCAGGTCGGTTGACGCTCCTTCGTGGGATTCAAGAAACTAATCAGTGGTCAGTTGCTACGAAACTTTGACTTCGCGGTCATCAATCCCATCACACCAATGAAAACGAGGTGTAATGGGATCTTTTTGCAGCAAGATATGTTTGTTCGGGTCTCAGAGCGGACACGCTGATAGAAACCTGCCCAAAATAGGACACGAGGGCTTTCCCAACTCTACATTTCATCAAGTACTTTGCTGGCAATGTGATACAGAAATTGAAAGTCGTTGTCCTTCGCTTGCAACGTCAAACGCCCGTCTTGAATCAAGGCAAGTGGATTGTGCTGGATCCACGTGTGAGAAGCTATACTGTTCATTCCCAGAGAAATGGGAGCAGTTCGCCAGTCCTCGGAAGATGTAGTGCCCTGAAACTAATAATATTTACAACAAGATATAAGACATAATTGCCATAGCCAAGATAATGATGATACGACCTGATTTCTGATCTTCTCTCAGGGTGCTTCCAACATTCTTCGCAGTAGAATTGGATCTTGCTGTGGTATTCACTATCGAACTTTGAACACATGTTCCATTCCCCCATCGATACTCTGCAGCCTTAACCCAGATCGTCGTTACATCAAGCAGGTTCTCCGCAGTCCAAAATAGTCGACAGTCAGCAGCATCGTACAGAAATTGAGTTGGAGTATTCGTCTCGTCATTTAACCGAATGATGTTGCCACTGTTGAAGGTTGCCACGGAGGCTCTCAGAGGAGTGTTGGCAGTGGGAGGCAACGTAAGAGTGTTCGGGAGAGAAATGTTATAATGCTTTGCAAGCTCTTGAGACTCGCTGCTAAGTAACTCAATATCTGTAAATGCAATCTTGTAAAAGCCTCGAACGCCTCCGACAGCTTGCATTGGACCGTATTGAGGCCTGCCACCGAAGACGATGCTTGGAACAGTCGTCTGTACCTGCATCATTTCCGAAAAATGGGCGCAGGCCGAGGCACAATTGCTGTCATAGAGCAGAACGATGTCATCGGCTTGGAATGGCTGTGTGAATCCTGTTGAGCGGTTGAGATATCCGGTCACAACAAAGCCGTCCTGCTCGAGGGTTTGAACAGGATCACTGAAATTGGCTTGCACAAGAGATGTAAAATTGTCTCCGTACAACAGAAATGGTCCAAACAATTGATTCCATGATAGAAAGTTGGTGTAGTTCGAGCTTTCGAAAGCTTCATAGTTAATATCCGTATATGTTGCATTGTTGTAGGGCAGCCTGGCCAAGACTGACCCAAAAAAGTTAAGTTCGTCTGTAGCCCTAAGACGAGCAGCATGATATGGATTCATTTGAGGGAATAACTGCTTGAACACACTGTAGTCGTGAGAAAAAAATAAATGAAGTAGAGGTTAGGGACTCTGAGACTTACTCGGTTGCGAGATTAGGTTCTCCTCCTGGATTCCCACTCAGATCTATCACCAGCTTGGTCTTTCCTGCTTTCGTACATGCAGCCAAGAAATCTTGAACTACCGCTTGGTACTCCTGGCCTTCTTGTTTTGTTGCAGGTGAAAATGTGAGAAGTGCTAGAACTGCGGTATCTGTATGGCCGGTCGTATTCAGAAAGTAGCCAGCAACAATGCCATCTGAATGTTTCAAGACTGCTTCAGGGTATACAGACAGATCAAGGGTATTGGCAGCAGTCTCCTGTCCAGGTTCGGTCGTTTCGTTGGAGTACACTGCTGCAAATAAATCTGCACCACTACTGATGTTGTCGAATGAAAGGGTAGGGGTAGCGAAATTTGTAATATTCAAGACGGTCCCATTCTTCAAAGCCACAGTATAACTAAAGATAGGTGATGTCACGACGCCGGAGGTGGCAAACCAACCCAAATTACTCGAGACAAGGGCTCGAAGAGAATAGAACATGGCGTTGTATTCTGAGTCTGGGTCACGCTGGAACATTTCTTCGCCTTTCTGATTGTTGCCCTCTTCATGCAAGAAGTAGGAGGTAACGTTGTAACCATTAATCGAGACAACGGGAGAAGGCTTGAGATATGAATTTTTCAAAGATGCCAACACATCGGCTGTTCCATAAAAGTTAGCTTTGCTCGAAATTAGATGCACTTCGACTCTGTCTTATGGTACATGTAGTACATCAGAAAAAGGAGAAGTCAACTTACCACCGATGTACACTTCTGGCAACGCTACACCATCTTCCGAGACCGATAACAGTGGTATATCGTTGTGATACTCGAATGCAGCAAGCAAAGCCGGAACGTATGTGAAGTGACCATCATGAGCTTGGAGGATAAGATCGGCAACAGCTGCATCGAAAGCATACTGGCTAGAATATGCTCCCACGGAAGCGTTCTGTCGGATCTCCTGCAGACCTCCCAGAATATCGACCGCCGGCATGAGATATGTTGAAGGTGGCTTTCTGAGGTATGCAAGACTCGACTGGAAGTTGACGTATGGTACGATGTAATCAATCAGAGCAATCGAGAGATTCTGATTGAAGGGAGCTGAAAGTTGACAGGCGTATGCTACATCGGCGGGAAGGTTAAGAGATGTTGTTGCTATCTGTATGTTAGTGATTGAAAATTTTGGTCGCTTTGAGAAACGAAAGATTCTTTGAATACTTACGAGTAGGATTGACAGCATAAAATGCCGAGGAGCTGCTACTGACTACAGCGCAAGGCTCTGTGGGTGTTGAGGTATCTCTGATACTGTGTCCATTATGAGGATGTGTGGTGCATACCACGACCACTGCGAAAATAAAGACTGACAGGAGGTTCATTTCGATTCGAGCACAAGCAGGAGAAGGTTCAGGAAATCTTTTGGATTCAATGTCGCAAGTTAGTTCCAGCATCCTTCTCGGTATATATACAAAGCAGTGCTGTGGGTACCTGATTTAATTCTCTCATGGGGCATCTCATGAGCAAGCTGCAGTTGACCTAGCATGCTAAAGCAATGCTTCTTTAGGTTAGGCTGCGTGCCCCTGACTCCGCCTCCTTGTTTTCGGCGAACTGACCAATCACAGGTCAATCGCCTACCCCTGGAGTGGTTCCCACCACGGATACGATTTATAGATTTTTGATGGGTTAAAATTAATAAGCAATTATTAAGTGTAGAGCCTTAATGCCTTCCGAAAAGCTGGAGGCTGGCCATTATAATCGTGCCCCACACCACGAGTAAGGCTTTTCAGGCGCAAGAGAGGCGCCAACCTACCAAATTGGCCGACTGTTACTCTCGTATAGAAATGATAATCTCGGAATTTCGGCAGATTTGCTGGCAGAAACAAGCTTTCTTTCTGGATGTGCATAGCCTAGATAGATTTATAAATATAGAGCAAATTCACATCGTGGAAAAATACTTGCAGTTCAGAAAGTTTAGTCACAATTTGAATATTGAGCTGCAGTGTTGTTCCATTTTTAAAATCTTATTGGTCCTGCCTTGTGTGAAGCTCACATTACCAAGTGATGACCTCTTGTTTACTGTCCTTCAGCTCCTCGCCCTGAATGCCGACGAGGATTTTTAGTTGCTTCTCATCTTTCTTCGGCCTGACAAAGTCGAACCACAGCTTCTTCTTCAAGGTCTCAGGATGAATCTTCCCACTTTCATTAACCTCATCTGCTTCCAAGCTCTCCGTGCTGACATCTGCACTCATGATAATTTGCTCCTGAACTTTGATGATTCTCTGTGCCATAGTTACCGTCATAGATGCCTTCCATATTCCCTCCCTATGGGGAATTGCCGGGTGTTGGAGAAGAGAAATAACTCTCTGGCGCAGCACCGGGTTCCAGCATTTCACAGCTGTATAGAAGAGTGGTCCAATAACTCCCAAATCAAACGAATAGTAAGGCAGTCTCGATGTTGTTCTGCTATCGAAATTTGAGGAGGAGATTGTTTGTTGCTCGAGAAGAGTCTCGATGAGGTCAACGATACGTAAGAATGACGACGTAGGCGTTTCCAGAAAACACTTGGATGTATCAAGCGATGTATCGATCATGATTGTGAGGCATGTGTAGTGTATCTCGAGAAGTTGAATTCCAGTAATATCTTTTGCCGTAAACGTCACCCAGCTTTCTGCCTGGAATTCGCAAAAGAGTTGATGCCACTCTTGAAGCTGACTTGAAAGTGTCTGCTGGTACACCTTGCCCATGTTCTGGTTGGGATCCCTCTTGACCAGGTGAAGGAAAGGGTAAACCGAAAGAAAAAGAGCATCCAGTGCATCTCTTGCCTCGGTAACTGACGCGAGTGAGGTCCGCACTTTTTCCGTGGAGTATTTGGGGATTACTCGAACGTCGAAATGAGTGTCCGCCATAAACATTGTCTGGACCACCAGTCGGCCAAAGAACTGTTTTAGGCGGTCGTGAAGAAGTGATAAACTTGGTTGAGAGGACAAACTCATCGCCCCATTTTGGCAATATAGGAGCATTTTCAGGCCACTAACAAGGTGATTGATTGAGATTGTGTAGTTGTCTTGAATCAGTTCCAAGCAGATAAAGAGCAAACAAGACGTTAATGCAACCCTGCAAGAGGTCGCATCTTGCAAGTTCAGTAACTGTGCTGTTTGGTAGACAGCCTTATTATACTGCTGCAGAGCCAGAACCCTGCTATTGTCAACATTACCAAATAGATCGATGTTCCCATGAGCTCTCTCAAAGCTCTCATGCAAGCTGCTGAGCGCAACAATAGCACTTCGTACTGGGTCTTGCGTGGCAGATACTTGAAGAACGACTGTATTCCAGAAGTCACAATCAAAGCTTGCAGACAAGGCGGGAGCAGTCCTGGTCCGAAAATGCTGGAGAGCTCTCAGTTCGTAATCCGCGACAAGAGATCCAAGGGTTTGGGAGACTGTGCTTGTCGAAGCGATTGGATGCAGTTTGACCTTGGACCCTTTGGTTCTGGCCATTTCCATTTCATATCCATCACATTTTCTTCCGGTCGACGTACATCGTAGGCATGATGGCTTTTGCTCGTCACACTTGATTCGTCTGATTCTGATGCGACGTTGAAGGTTAGCAACTTCTTCAGCTGGACATTTCTCCATCCTTCTAGGGTGTTTCGGTTCCAAGGCGGAGTCAGACTACGAACCTGCAAGTTATGCAACCGCTTCGACACCTCTTCTTCGGCATGCTTGCACCTGTGATCACCGTCCTGGAACTTCTGAAACTGTCCGATGAAGCGAAAGGCCACCTGCCCTGGTCAAGTGTACGAAATGGTTCGTTCGGCGAAGGAACCAATAGATTTAGCCGCCGGTGAGATGCGAGCGATGAAATGTCGGCAGATGAAGAGCACAGTCTGCACTTTTAACAAACCTTGTGCAACAGCATTTAATGCCTCAGGGGCTGACGTACTATTTTGAGGCTGCGCCCCTGTAAAGGAACCGAGGATACGAAGGGTAACTCACATTTAAATTTGCACCAATGACCTTTAACGAGCTCATGTTACTGTGCCACTCGCTACCCACTCAATAGATGTTGCTATTAGTGTTGGAACAAGCCACCGTGAAATTTAGAGAATGCAGGACATTGCACATCTAGTTTCTAGATTAAATATAAGATGCGATCTTGGAAGACTGGTTAGGATGAAAGAAGAGTAGGTAGGCTTGAATCTGAGAGAAGCTATAACGCAAAGGCGAAAAAAGCTTGCTGTATAGGGGGTAAATAGCCAGTAATACAGTTCAGAGAGCGACAGGAGGAGATACTCTGTCAATCCAAACGATGAGCCAAGAAATTTGCAGTATATTCAAACCAAAGGAGAAAGTTATTGAGTCGGGAGCAAGAGCGTGGAAATGTTTCAAATGAATCATACGCTAGAGGACGAAAACAGAATTTTCTTTCATAGGAGACTCTCATGCTGAAATTAGTATAGATGAGACCTCTCAGTCTATGATAGCCTCGTAGATATAAAAGACATCATAGGTAATTGAAATGCAATAAGTGGTTGATATCGTGATTTGATCTCACGTCATGGTGATCGACGAGACCGCCAGCGAAGTCTCGTCGTTCAGACTCTCCAATCAAATGAAGAGAATAATACTAGGAATATTGCACCACTATCGAGGATGTAGAACCACCTCTCAACTATAATTTGGAACAAATTCGTTGTTTGGGTCGAAAATAATAGCGAACGCACCTGCATTCCTCTGCTCCACGCAGTTCTGTCACCGCAATGGCTTCCATCATGCCCCCGATCCCCAGGTTTTTTTTCTTATACGTAGAGCCGTGTCTGTGGTACGTCTCGAATTGCCGTGAAGTTTCGCAAGACTGACCGGTGCAGTTTCTTTGGTGGAGCTCTTCAGCCGGTTCTCAATCCTCTGTCGATAACCTCGCTTCTCCCACCACAGCTTGCTGGCAGAGGGACCTCTTCTCCAGAACCGACACCTCTCGAGACGATGCTCGGACTGCAGTCAGCAACGTTGATGTTCATGATTTCCATGGTTACAGTTGGGGCCAGGGTATATGCAAAAGATCCCAAAGTTGTGCATGCATATGTGGCAGCGAGCGCGATCACGGACTTCCCTCATTGGGCGAGCTTCGCGTACGTTCTGGGCTGGGAAGGATTGAGGCAGTGGAGAACATGGGAGACTCCACTCTGGGCGCAACTCTTCATTCCAGTTTTTACATTCTTGTTCAAGATTGGATACCTGGGTGGATTCTTGGGCGAGGAGAGGGTTGTGGACCGACCCCGTGAGAAAAAAGGAAGTAAGGGAAAGAAAGAGCTATGATTACAGGAATATGAACGAGCACCCACGTCTCAATAGCTGTTTTGGAGTTAATGCATGTCAGGATTATCGTTGACAGCGATATAGTTGTGAGCTGGCCAGATATAGTTGAGAAGTAAACGAACACTTCAGGAGTTCTCTTCTTGTCATGTGATTCCCCTTTTCAACGCTCTGACCTCCAAACTTCAAGCGAATGTGACGTAGTTGGGGAAAGTCAACAACAAACTCTTGTGATAATTGATAAACCATCAACGAACACCGCATCACAACATGACCAAGGACTCTCTCTGAATATTGCGAGTATTATCCATTCCCGGTACACACGAGCTCCTCGCGCATTCCGTCCAGATGCCTCGCGCAAAGAGACCATTGGGCGAAGCCGATCCAAACGCGTCGCGTCGCGCATCGAATCCCAAAGCCTCGAAGACTAGCACAGGAAGAATCAGAAAGAAGGCGGATGGGCAAATACTACAGGGTGATAGTGAGGAGCCTTCAAATCTACCAAAGCACAACGCGACTCGGAACAACCCCCCAGAGAAGGCACTTATCTCATGTCCGAAGCCTGTAACCTCGACCTCGCCCGAGCCTACAAACCGTGAACACAAGTTTGCTGCGAACAGTCGATACCGATTACATCTGCCAGGCTCCAAATATCTAACAAATGTTAATAATGGGGGTGGAACCAATAGTGTGCACAGAGATCAAGGCAGCCGGGCTGGCTCTCGTTCGGTGGAGAGCGAATCTACGATCCATATGCGAGACATCAACTACAAGACGAAGGACAACAGTAAACTGCGGGCTTTACTCTCCGATCGATGCATGTCAACATGCGGCTCTCGGGAAGAATTGATCTCTCGACTTGAGAAGTCAACGTTCGATTACGACACATACTCCTCCGAGCAGATTGTCGAACTGCTCAACGGGCGCCACCTCAAAAATACATCTCTGGGTTCGAAGGAGGTCAAAATCCAGCGACTCCTACTCAACGACAGCCTTGATCGAGACACTAGCAATTACGAGGACGTGAAGCTATACGTGCAAGTAGATGTGAGCCGGGACATATTGGAGGGCCTGGTTGCGAAGCAGGAGGCAATGCTCACTGAAGTGGACCGATCGTACTCAACATCGACGTGGACGCTTGCGAAACTGCGTGCTGTTCTCAAGGATCGCAAATTGGCGTCTTCTGGCACGAAGGACGAAATGATTACACGGCTTCGAGCTAACGACCGCAAAATGCTTGTTAAAGATATCTCGAAGGCTGAGCAGAGATACCATACCCTGAAGCAACAGCTAGAGGCCCAAATCGGACACCCAGTTGAAGACACGGACTTGATGAAGACAGAGCAATCTGTAGATGTTCTCGATAACAAGTTGCAATCGCAAGCTCAGATGCGCCGACCAGGAAAGCCCATCTGCGACTACAACTGGCGCGAATCGCACTGGGCCTCGAGAAGCGAGCGAGAGCTGTGGGACATTTGTCAATGTCGAGGAATGCCTGCCAGTGGGCCCAAGGCTGCTTTGATCAAGTGGCTAGAAACTGGCTCGGTCGAGTATGAAGATCTATATGCTGGTTCTCTGGAAATGATCTGCTATAGAAGGGGAATCAAACATAAAAGTGGTGAAAAGAAGGTTGATCTGATTCTGCGTCTGAAAGAAGCTGATGAGCAGGAGGAGAACGCAGAATGATGGGTGGCGGGAGTACTTCAGTTTGGAGGTGATGTACATTTCCTACTGTTGCAGAGCCATGCTCCAGGACTTGTAGAAGTAATTTTCGAGTGGTGCTGTATGGGCTTTGCTTCCAATAAATTTCTGTGTATTTTTGTTCTGGTGCTTCGAGGTTTCGACTCGCTTTTCAATGTGTCATGCCATGGTCTTCTCCAGTGCCGATCATAGGGCGGGCAGTACCGACACATTCCACTCACATCCCCGCAATCCGCTGGGATCACCACCCAATTAATTTCTGAATCGCCATCATGGTTCTGGGGTGCGTGTCGCGAATCCCATCACCGGGTCGCACATCTACGTCATACGACAACATGCGATGGCCTCGGATGTTCAAGGATTCAAAAACCTGGAAACTGCCCCCAGTGGTGAATCACCGCCACTTTCAGGACACTATGACACAGCCACCAAGAAAATATTTAAGCTCTTCTTAGGCTACGTATGCAAGTCGGCATGCTCTTCAGTTCCTGCTCCTTCAAAACGACGGTCGACCGAACGTTCAACTCAACCACCAAATCTAAGCCAACAAACTTCTCACACCAAAGTCTTTCATCATGGGTCTCGCTTATGCTGCCTTCATGCTGCCGATTCGGGCTATCCAAGGCCTCTTTGCAATAATTGTACTGGGTGTCCTTGCCTATGGTATGTTCCCCCCTTTCTCGCTCTTGGGTTCAGCTCTAACCGAGACTTCGCAGCTTCCAGCGACTGGGCATGGTGGTGGTCCCCTTCCCAGATCAACTTCTTGATCTTCACCGCGGTCTGGACCCTCCTCGCACTCATCTACCTGATCATCGCGCCAGCAAGATACCCAACGGCTGCTCACAAGTTCGGAATCCTGGCTGCCGAAGTCCTCACCATGCTCTTCTGGTTTGCGGGTTTCATTGCGCTCGCTGTGCTGTTGACGGACGCTGGATGCAGTGCTGGAGGATCTGGACATTATTGGGGCCCTTGCAGGGCAGCTATAGCCGGCGACGTGTTCGCCGCTTTTGAATGGTAAGAGCATACTCAAGGCTGAGTTATGAGAAATGCTAATATGCGTCGATAGGCTGCTCTTCTCTGCCACTACCTTGATGGCAGCTCTTCACTGCTGGCGTACACGCAACGAGCGCAGTGGAAAGCATGACCCTGCCATGGAGGTTCACACTCATAACACGGTTGGCGCGTCTCATGTCTAAAAGGATGGATGGGATTCTAGGATGTTTGGTGGATAGGCCTTGCCACATTCAAATTGAATGATACCCCGTGGCTTTCGTGTCTTTTTCTTTGGGTGGCTTAATGAATAGGTTGCTTTCACGATGGGCCAGGAGGCTATGTTTTATACCCCTTTTGCGTATACGGGTTTTCCTTGGAGCAATGTGCCCTAGGCACTGTGAACGGTGGTCTTCTAAAATAATGTCTACTAGTCGAACGAAGATCAGGAAATGTCTCAAAATGCATTTCTGCATGTTGATCTGACATGAACGATCTCACCTGAAACCTGAAAAATGAAGCACGTTAAGATATCAATGTCCGCTGTGTTTCTATTGCAAGTGGGTAAAGTACTTGTTCCATTCAGCCCGAGATGCGACACTTGCCCAGTACACGTGCAATACCGGAGCGCCGCTACAATGCTCTACCTTCTTCTCTTCCCACCCCCACCATCATCTGTATCTGCCCTCCTCTTCTTGCCCTCTTTCCTCCAATAGTCTTGCTTCTCCTTTTTCTCACGCTCTCCCCTCTTCTCCGCGTTCTCCTCTACTTTCTTCCTATATTCCTTCCTCTTCTCCTCCTTTGCCACTCTACGCTTCGAAACCTTCTCATTCCGCAGTGTCATGATCTTCTGCATTAGATCTCTTGCCTTCTTCTCCTCGCCTCCAACCACCACTGCTCGCTTCTGCATGTATGTTTGCTTGGACTGTGGTTTCGTCTGCACGATTTGGCTCTTATATGGGAGTTCAGCTGCCAGAGCTCGAGGGACACGAAGAGGATTGAACACCCGCGTTACTCGCTCGACCGGCTTGTACTGACTATTCTTCTGCTGTGGCGTTGGCAGCCCCTCATCACGGCGGACTTCACCAGTCAAGCGCATGCCCTCCCATCCGATGAGATTCGTGACAGGGTTGTAGAATCGATGAGGACGGACGGGGTACCATGCTCGAAGGAATACGATATCACTCATCAGAATTTTGTCCTCGAATGTTGCCCGAAAGTGGCCTTCAGGTTTGCTCAGAGCTTTCTTGATCTGACCACGGACACCCGAGACTGTCTTGATGGAAGCGCCCTCAAATTTTGCAATTTCAACTGCAGTGGTGAACATATCCTTGATGAAGGCTGTATTCTTGAAGATCTTGTAGGGCGTACCGGTCAGCTTGAGCTTCTTGACAATCTCGGTCGCTTCGTCCACATTCAAGACTGTTCCGCTTGCAGCAATCCGAAAGCCAGGATTCTTGGAGGAGAAGGATTGATAGCATGAGAAGCCAGTGTTGGGTGCGATCAGAGGCCCAAAGAACGTTGCAAAACAATGCATGTGCTCAGGAGTATACTTGAGCATCCGATTTCGCACGCGAGAGTCCGAGATGCTGTAGACTGGTAAGGTTTGAAACCTCCGCCAACCCATCGAGAATATGAGTGGATCATTCGTCTTGAGAATCTTCTTGTGCCATCGATGCCGCTTGATTCGAACTTGAACAAACCCAAATCGATCCTCTGTAGCAGACAAGCCTCCAATAATGATCGGCATTCGTGGATTAAATTTCGTAACAAACTCAGAAGCCACACCCTCGATCACAATCTTCGCGTACATGCCAGCTCGGAAACCTTCAACGCTAACGCGTTGACTATCATCTAGCAGTTCAAATTCGGCCTTGTTAATGTTGAGTTGTTTCTGAATCTGAGCTTTTTGCGCATCATACCAGTCGTCTTCTCCAAATTCTTCGTCTTCTGCTCCTTCACGACACGCTTTGGCTTTGTCGTTGTTGAACCCCTCTCTGTCTTCTTCCTCGAACCGCAACTTTAGCTCTTCTTTTCTTCGAGCGTTCTTCTCCCGCTCGGCTTCGATATCATCCTCCTTCTTATCTTCGTCGGCCTCGAGATCCTGGAACTCTCCGTCTCCTTCGTCGTCTGAATCTTCACCCTCGCCATCATCACTGCCGCTCTGGTCGGCATTTTTCTCGCGGAGCAGATCTGCGGTTGCAAATCGTTGCCGTAGAAGCTCGATATTGTCATCAACAGACCATTTCTCCTCGAGGGCATCGTAGGCGAGTATTGGAATTGCACGGTCTTCGACTTTTTCGTCTGCAGTGTCTCGACCGGATTTCTTGAAAAACGTCTCTTCATCAGACTCCTCAATATCCTCCTCCTCTTCTTCGACGTCCCCACGCCATCTCTTCAAGACCTCAGCAGCAGTCATAGAATCATCGTACATCAACTTGGCTAGATCAGAAGTTCTGAATGATCGTTTCTTGCCGTGCAACTTTTGAGCTGTTTCAAGCATATTTTCCTTCCATCGACCAGCTCCACCATCTTCATCCGAGGAATCATGGTCGTCCATTTCCTCGCCAGATATGGACCCGAGATCCGAATCACTGTCCGCAAACGCAATATCGCCATCGATTTTGTCGTCTGATTTCCGGAAAGCTTTCCCCAGCTTTTCGTCTGTAATCTCAACATCGTCCTCTGGATCGAGCTCGTCGCCACTGACGAAGCCTTCATCGTCCACATCCACCTCTTCATCAGACCCCTCATCTCGCTCTAGGAACCTTGCCGAACGTTGGTGTTTCCGGCCAGTGCTTTCCTCCTCCACAATTTTGGTGATTGCATTTCCATCACTGAACAAGCGAACTCCCTCGTCAGTCTCCCCCAGAAGCCTCCTCTCATTCTGAAGGTTGACAATCAGTTCCTCTCCCTCACCGCGCTCCACATCATCTGCATCCTTGTCAAAATTAAATCCCTTTTCTCGAGTAATCCAGATCGTGTCTCCATCAATCTTCAATCCGCTCTTATCCGACATGGGCGCATGGAGCTTCTTCTCTTTCTCGTCCAAGCGCCTCCTTCCAGTTTTCCCCGTGGCTTTTGCAATAGCTTGGTCCATGTATGGAGTCGGACATGGATCTGGTAACGCTTCCATAGCAGATATTGAGTAGTCTCCCAGGCCCGGAATGTGTACTCGTTGGCCCTCGGCCGCAAAATTTGTGCCCCTCAAATATCCTGACAACACGACGGTTCGATCGCATTTTGCGTCATCCTCGATCTTCGTTGGATGCGTAATGTCTCGAAAGCTGTCGATAACTGTATAGGGGTGCGAATTTCGCCAGATCAAAGGCCGAGGGTTCTTCATAACAGAGATAAACCTCGAAAGGTTGTGGATCTCACGGTCAGGATATCGCCCATTGATGACTCCAGACAGATAGAACAAATGTGCTCCCTGGTATAACTCGCTCCAGAACCTGTTCTTCAGCCGTTTCTTCGCATCTTTTAATGTCTGTGGTTTCTTGAAGAGGTCCAAATGGGTGAGGATGCCGAACACGTTTCCGGGCATTCCACTAGCTGCTAAAATGTTCAAAAACTCCATCGTCTCCATCTCGAAACCAAAATTTCCGTCAATCATCAGGAGCACAATATCTGCCACCTTTGACATGTCCACCATTGCTTCGAGTTCGTTGGGACATTCTACGAATGTCAATCGCTGCCGCTTTGAAGTCACCACGGTTATAGGTCCTTGGGGGTCAGAAAGAGTCTCTTTGGCGTATCTTTTAACGAGAGATTTGAGGAGAGTCGTCTTTCCAACACCAGGAGGTCCTACGATTGTGACAAGTCGTGGTGGGGGTTCTTCTGGTATTCGGTCTATCTGGGGAACATGTAGCCGCTTTTCTTTGATCTGCAGAGGTCAGCACGTCTCCGACACTAATTCTTGTTACTCACATCGTGCGATCGAGCAGCGGACTTTGCCAATCTCCCCGGGTTTGCGAAGCTGAAAGCCTTGGGGTTGCGGTCTAAGGAAGTCAGTGAGCGTAAGTGTACAAAGATCGGATTGGCTGACCTCCAGTATGCTTCTTCTTCTCCTTCGAGGGCCGGTGTGGCCTGTTAGATTGATCCTGCATCTTGCGCCGATTGTGCTGAGGTTACGTCCTCATCTTGAGCCTCGCATTCTCCAATATTTTTGATGGCAGTAACTTTTCTGTGGAGAGAAGAGTCTAGTCCTATCCGCGCTAGCGCCTTTTCTTATCGGCTTATCTAAAATCCGATGCCCGGCCTCGGCCAGCTTGTGTTACCTTGGAGATCTTCAAGAATGACTTTTCGAGAATGACTTGCAGGAGCGGGAACGCCACAGGAAAACATACCGTAGAAATGAATGAAAGTATTGGATATCATTCTTTTCCGTTGTGCAGCCTTGCCCCTGGTAGAGATTGTGCTGTTGCCATTAGCGCGTGTCACCAAGCTGCACGGATGACGTATGTTTAGGCTGTCACAAGTCCCAAGCCAAGTCTTTCCGTACTACAAATTCGTTATCGAGTCAAGGAAAACGTAATAAAAGGCGCGAAAACCCTCTCATAATCTTCTACTTTTCCAGATTCTATCTATAAAGGAATACATCTTTACTACAGGGATAATTATCTACTTAGTATACCACACCCAAAGCAGCCATGCCTCGGTATCTTGTAAAGAGCCCGCATTGCCCCTCGTTATATATATATACTAAACAATAGCGAGGTTTCCATCAAAAAAGACCTCAAGGACGAGGAGTATGAGGCGTAAGCTTTATTGTCCTCATTCCACCCATCCTCCTTGTACTGATATCTCCTAAGGGTGCAACAGCATTTAAGAGACCAAGGGGGCAAGATTGTGTACACTTATGATCGCGGAATCTTGCCAGGTTTTGAGTAAGCAAGAGCCGGAAAATATAGCTTCTAGTATGAAATATCTAACAGTTTTCAGTGTCGAATTCCCTGAAGATGCCGTTGGCACAATGGAGAAGGCTCCGAATGTCATAGGGGTCGAGTTGACCGAACAGCCCGTGAAGACACAGAAGGACTAAGAATATGGCCTCGGACGGGTTCGCTGTATACAGCTGCATATAAGTTAGAGAATATTGACAGGCAAACATGGAATCATGCCCATATATTTGAAGCTCGAATGTGATGTTGTAGTCGCAGGTCGTCGTTCGAAGATTCCTTCGAAGCTTCCTTCCATTTATTGGCAGTTCGTAGCCGAGCTCCCTGAAATCGTCCACCTCGACGATTCGGTCAGAGCTTCACGCTTCTCACAACGTCCAATGCCACCATGAGATTGTTCTCCCGGCCACTGCGGCCATGCGATTGGAGTACGTTACCACAATGTCCTTCTCGAGCATTCTCACGTGGCGTAAGCTTTGCACGACACCCTTCGCCCTCTGCTTCTAAATGGTCCCATCCTCCAAGCTCAACGACAATCGCCGACGACGAGGTTGCAAACCTTGCAAGCCAGCCCTTACATGCGCTGAGTCTAGCAGATCTTGTCAAGTACCAAGTTGAATTTGCCCCAGACCCGACGGCTTGCTAATTCCTGACTCGTAGGCATGGACGGCCACCGCTCTCAACAGAAGCCCTGTTCTCCTCAGCCAACTTCACCCTCTCCCTCCTCCCAATTCGACTCGCACATCGGATACAAGCTCTACGCAACCTCCCATTCATTGTAGTGTCGAATCCCAACATCTCAAAAATCTACAACAACTACCTCCACTCGTTATCAACTCTGCTTCCATATAATGCTAAGACAATTTCCACACTCGAAGACGAGATACGATTTACAGCCGTGCTTGCAGACTTGGTCGAGACGCACTCGCACACTATTCCCACACTTGCGCGGGGATTCCTAGAGTGTAGGAGATATATCAATCCTGTGGAGGTCACACGGTTCCTAGATGAGCATCTGCGGGCTCGAATTGGTACAAGGTTGATAGCAGAACAGCATATTGCTCTACACATCTCCTCACAACCACATCAAGATCCAAAATCGAATCCCCACTCAGTGGATGTGGACACATCTTCCTCCTATATTGGTGTTATTGACACCGCTTTGCAGCCCGCTGCTATAATCAATTCTTGTGGGAATTTTGTGTCAGAGATCTGCGAGCTCAAGTATGGGGTAAGGCCAACATGGATCATTGACGGAGAGCCTGCAACGACCTTCGCTTTCGTCCCTGTACATCTGGAATACATTATCACAGAACTGCTGAAGAACGCATTTCGGGCAACCGTTGAGTCAGGCAGGTCTCATGAGCCAGTCGTAATCACAATTGCAGCAGAACCAGAGTCCGCCTCTGATTTGGATCGTGGACTGCCTCGTGCAGAGCCTACTGACAACCCCCCAATCAAGCCGTTTGAAGACTCGGCTCCTGGGGTTACAATTCGCATTCGCGATCGAGGCGGAGGGATCAGTCCAGAGGTCTTGCCAAATATATGGTCATACTCTTTTACCACATTCTCAGAGGACGAGCTTCCCGGGCAAGCTCCAGGTAGTGGAAGCATGGATGCCCTGAACGCAATTTCCGGTGCCGGTGGGGAAGGGAGCTCAATTGCTGGCCTGGGATACGGTCTGCCACTTGGAAGGGCATACGCCGAATACTTTGGCGGCGGAATCGCCGTCCAGAGTTTGTACGGCTGGGGCTGTGATGTATATCTCAGGTTAAAAGGCCTTGGCCGGCCAAAGGGTTGAATATGCCGCAACTAGCCAGAACAGAACCAAACAGACCATGGCTCTCCTTGAGCTGACCCAGCGGCCCGGTGTGAAACAGAAGAGGTAACGCTGTCTGCGTGGGCCAGTTCATGCATGTCGACACAGCTCCACTGGCCAAAAGTTTATTGCCCTCTTGAGACCACGACTTACCGCAAGGAATTGTTGGCACCTGCATCACATTGGATAGATATTCAATAACATTTTGACTTTTTCGTTGGTTTTCACAGCCTCGTGAAACGCTGCTTTGCTTTGTTGGGTTCTCGTCATTGGGTGCTTTCAAGACAGGGGATTCAAGCGAGGCGTATCGAAATGCCACCCAAATGGCAACCCGCATAACCTCTAGGCGCCAACGAACCCTGAAGTGGCTATGTTGCAGGCCCCAAGCTGCCTTGTTGCAGACAGAAGCGCCTCGTACGAAGCGTATTCAAGGCACACTGCCCGATTTCTTTCTTTCTTAACAACTCTTTGAAGTGGACTCTTCTCCACATGCCTTTCTTGTTTCGCCATTCGCTATGGACGGCGTCTCTAGTGCTTCCGGTATTTTTGCTGTAGTCTCTATTGCTATTCAGCTTGCAGAAACGGTCAAGAAAATAGTGGAGTTTGGGAAGGCTGTGAAAGATGCACCAATTCATATCCGCGCCCTTTTCAGCGGCCTCGAAGTCTTGGCAGCCGTGATTTCTCAGATCCAGCAGCTTGATGGATACTTCGCCTGTGACAAAGTCTCTGAGAAAGCCCTACTGAATTGTCAAATAAAATCTTAGCGCTCCACGACATCATTGACAAAGCACAACTAAACATCAAGTCGAAAAGTCGCGTCCGACGACAATGAGCCGCTTTCAAATTCGCATTTGGCGAAGCCGAGATACAATCTATTCGAACATCCATTGAGGAGGCCAAATCGACTCTACAGCTCGTTCAATCAACGTCTTTGAGGTGCGCCGTACCGTCCACACTATTCCGTTCCCTCACTGACCAACCTCCAGTAAACTAGTGTTGTCGACCGCATGTAAACAAGATGAAACGTTGCAGCCATAAAGGCACTCACAACCATCGTTAGTCGGTCAGGATTGGGCTTCAATAATGCCAAGATGCAAATCGATTATTATGGTACCACTGAGCCAGAAAAGTACGAGCTGACTCGAGAGACCTTACTTGCTGTGGGCTCAGCAAACGTTGCCAGAGGGAAGCTGCCTTCGACAAGTGCTTGTAATGGCAACCTAGTACGGACGAATCTCACACCGTTCTTCCCAGCCTCAAGACCTTTCGATCTACGGTTGAGCAATTGCCAAAGTTCTCGAAAATTCCACTTGAGCACGCCTATACTTACTGTTTATGCTCAAACTCGAACATCCATCGTGAAGACCACTCGGTCCTCGGAGGTCACTGAGACGACAGAGGGAGAGTTCACCTTTGTTTTATACCCAAAGTCCGCCGGTCGTCTTTTTGGGATAACACGTGGATTACTGGTTTCAGCTAACGCAACTTCTGGATGGCAATACTCTCTGCAACCCTTCTATGCGGTGGAGGAGACTGCCTTGGTCTTTGAATTTTGTAGTGCGGGAAATCTTGAGGGTTTGAAGTCGCTCTTCAAGAGAAAGGAAGCTTCACCATGGGATAGGGACCCGAAAGGCCAGACACCATTAATGGTAAGACTTCTCGATTTTAGATAGTTGCCACAGCATCTGTTCTCGCTTCAAGGACATCTCTACTAATAATGAGATTACAGGTTGCCTCTCAGGCTCTCCAATTAGATGTTGCGGAGTTCCTGTTACAACAAGGTGCTGATCCGCATGCGATCTGTTGGGATAATACCACGTGAGTTCTGCTAAGTGATCATAATGGAACAACTTCTAAATCAAATAGCGAGCCTATTACTGCCGTTACCATCAACAAGACAGTAGACATTATCCCTAAGCTAGCCATGCTCAGCCTCTTGCAGAAGCACCGGCGCGAGGATTACGAAGATTTGACAATCGGGTACATGATATGTCGTGTTCTACTCTTCTACCGGCCACAAACAGATATCGAGATTCCGTGGCGACAGCGACGTGCTGCGATCATGAAATTATTCTTAATGCTCCTGCCTTTTTTCGCTGACGATAATCCCTACCGAGCTGATATCATTTTCTTTGCTGTCGTATGGTGCTATGAACAAGAGGTATTGCAGTATGCTCTCCGTACCACAAAGGGCTATATTGATCGAAATCCGGGCAACGGTTCAATTCTCCATGAAGCATTACACCACAGACTTCTGGACCGAGATCCTGCATCAATGAGGCTTATCGTTAGTAAGAGCAATGACTTGTATCGACTTCGAGCTAGAAATTATCTGGATCCTCAACTTGAAACACCGACTGCGTTGGCAATGTACGACATGAGGACGTTTCTTGCTTGGAGAAACATGCTACATGATTTGGGTCACGAAACCATGGCGTTCGTAGAACGAGAACTGAGCGAAGGTTCGCTAAGGGAGAATGGATGGACAAATTCTTCTCTTTGCGAGATTTTTGACACAAATGCCCTCCCTGATCCCTACTATGGGCCCGCTATTTTGGGCTTTCTGGGTTGTGAGAGATGCGGAGACTCTGGAACTACGTGCTTTGGAAAACTAAAGGTTGACCTTGTTTGGAGACGATATCTACGAGATATACGGATGAAACACCTGGCGCGAGCACGAAAAAATAACCCGGAATACTCAACAACCCCTGGTAGTAATCCCAATAACGCAGGCATTCAGCAAACGCAAGGAACAAGCTCAAGCTCTAGCAGTGATAGGGTTTGTGTTGGCGGAAGAGAACTCCCATACCGAATAGTTTGCTCGACAAAATGCACAGATGGGGTATGTGTCGCTTGGATATACGAGGACGATACCGATTCTGAACCAGATCTTCCTCTTTGTCCTTCTGAAAGTCTATCAATTGTTGGTGACGAGGAAGTAGTTGTGATCGAGGAAGAACCTTGTCCGACGAGTAGCATGCCCGGAGCTTTCAAGGACTCTTGAGTTCTCTGCTATGTCGGCAACGTCAATACCCCGATACGAGATGGCCGTTGATCGAAATCTCAGCCTTCGATCAACCTCATACACTCGAAGATTCGACTAGATAAGCCCACAGCTAGCTTTATTATTTAACAATAATTAAACAAACCTGCTGGGTGAATTCATCATGAAGATCATAGCGTCTGCTGCATTTGCAACTTTCAAGCGGCTTCCAGTCTTCCAATTGTCATTTTCTGCGTGCTTCAACTCTATACGCTCATTTCTTCAATATACAGGTTTTACTAGTTTGATAATTTGATACCGGAAATAGACTGTTTCTGAGAGTCTCGACCGCGTGTGCAAAGAAGCAGATCGGATTAGATGAGAGCTAGTAATGAATCTTCTCGAGCCCAAAAATTGATCTTTAGTCTGGGCGTTTCCATGATATTACGAAGGAGTTAGAGAAGCCTACAACACTATGGGGAAGTATTGTTGCAAAGATTTGAGCTCGGAAAAGGGAAGTGCTGGGGATTCTAGAGCGTGTGTGAAGGGACATGGTTTAATGACCGAATAGGAACAAGTCATTGGGTCAGAAGTAGGAGAGGAACGAGTTGTGTGCCCGGTGTTGGATTTATGCCTGGAGACTTCATCTATGCATATTGCTTTCAAGATCCTTCAGGCTGGAGTTATTTCACTCCAGTCGAGTTGGCCTTACTAGGTTGAATGTGGTAGGTATTGAGGGAGAGGAATGCTTTTCCCGGCAGTTGCAAAGACAGGAATGGGAACCGCAGGATCATATGAAACTTCCAATGAAACTTCAGCGTATCTAGCAATGTGTTGAAGAAGTATTTAACCAAGTGACAGAACAATCAATAAGCAAAAGTCCTCCCCCTCGGTGTTCATTGCCACGTGAAGTTACTTGAAGCCAGAACTTTCCCGATTCCGAGGACGTCCAGAGCTGTTCATAACGAGGAAACTATATTTTTATCGATCTCACATCTCCTTTGCCCCCGAAAATATGTCGAATGGAAAAGTATCTTACATTGGTAGCTCCTTCTCACGTGACAAGCTAGCTAGCTATATTAGGACTAGTTAGTTTTCCTCGCCCCGCCAGATCTTGAGTCGAAATCGCAGTCTTCCACCTTCCATCACCTCTACTAATAACAAATCTACACGCAGTAGACATCATGGGCTCCGTCGTGCTCCCCCATCTTGTCACCGGCTGGCATGTCGACCAGGCGATCATGTCTGAAGACGAGCGACTGGTCATCATCCGCTTCGGTCGTGACTGGGATCCTGATTGCATGCGGCAAGATGAAGTCCTCTACCGTCAGTTCCCTCCCCCTGGATCTCTTTCTCCTGCTAATGATTCAAAGGTATCGCCGATCGTGTCAAGAACTTCGCCGTCATCTACGTCTGCGACCTGGATCAAGTTCCCGACTTTAAACAAATGTATGAACTCTACGACCCGGTCACCCTCATGTTCTTCTTCCGCAACAAGCACATGATGTGCGATTTCGGTACCGGCAACAATAACAAGCTGAACTGGGTGCTGGAGGACAAGCAGGAGCTGATCGATATCATCGAGACTATCTATCGTGGCGCAAAGAAGGGTCGCGGTTTGGTGGTCAGCCCCAAGGGTGAGTCGAATGTCTGCCTGGGCGTTGCATGAGAGGCTGACGATTTGCAGATTACTCTACCAGATACCGATACTAGACTCACGCATCGGCGACGGGTCAACTGAATTATCGAGTGCGTGGAGGACACAAGACTGGGTGCAGGGCGTTTACTGGGGCGTTATGGCTGGTGGATCAGAGCCTTGAGGGATCATGGAGCCAAAGGGTTGGTCTCACAAAATAAACTCTTTTCTTGAACCTGAAGATGCTAATGCTGATGAAGACCGTGACGTGAGAAGATTTAAAGGTCTGTGCAGCCTTGCTACTAACTTTTGTTCCCTGGATTCTGGGCTATTGGCCCAGGAAGAGAGTTGTGAATTTGTGGGTTTCAGTCGACTTTGCGGACCGTTGTCACCGCCTTGCTCGTCCAGATTCAGGGCATCGCGTTTCCCAATCTCGTCTAGCACGACATATGATGCGATAATACTTTCGGATGGTCGGCTGATATGTTCCCATTTGAAGGCAAGATGTCTTCCGGGTAGTCAGGGGAAGCCCGTGGTTACTTGCAAGGTCAGATCTTGTTGTGTTCGAAGTCTCTTGCACGAGTGTTCTACTGTTTTTCTCCAACACAAACGTCTTTCTGATTGGGAACTCAACGATCCATGATCCGAGGTTCCGAAACGTACCCCTCTCCACATGCAGCAAGCAATATATCTTGCATAAAAGTATACTTAAGCTCTGGGATCTTGAATCTAAATTGCGGAGATCCCAGCTTTCACTTCGGCACCTTTCCTGTTCAGATTACGGAAGGTCGCGGTCCGTCATGGGTAATGTTTTCTCGGATCACTTTTTTTTCTGCTATACCTGTCATTAGTTAATTACATCACTTTAAATCTGAATGTTCACCAACCCAGCCTCCACGGTAGAGCTCTCACTAGTTTGGTTCATTCACTGTCGTCTACGGCCCGAGAATCCTATCCCACCATGGAAAAGCTCCTCTTTCATATGATCATATTGTGTCCGAGAGGGTAAACAAAACGCGAATTGATACAAAAGCTTGGCCCTCTGCACTTCGTTTGGTGACATGCATGCCTCAACCATGAAGTTCTCAGCGCTTCCTTTTTTCTCTTTGGCGTTTGCTGTATCTGCATTCGCCCTCCCGTCTCTCCTACCCTCATCTTCCTCTGAGCAGCCAGGGCCTTTCTACCCCATCGGCACCTCCAATGGAACCAACGCAAAAGTCTCCGGCCGACTGTTTGCAATCGATGGGAAGGTTGAGTACTTCGCTGGTTTGTTTAACCTCGAATCTCGGTATCAATTGCTGATTCATTCCAGGGAGCAATGCTTGGTGGCTGGCACATTTGAGCAACAATTCAGATGTTGACATTGCACTCCAAGAAGTTGCCGCTGTAAGGTTCCTGTAATGTCTAGAGCGACAGGTTCTGACCACACTCCAGACTGGATACAAGATCCTTCGAGTTTGGGCATTCGGCGACGTAAACGCTATTCCAGACCCGACAACACCAGATCCGAACAAAGTCTACTTCCAGATCCTCAATTCCACAGGATCGTACATCAACTTCGGGCCTGACGGGCTCCAAAGACTTGACTACGTGGTGTCAGCAGCTGAGAAATACGGCGTCAAGTTAGTCTTGCCTTTCGTCAACAACTGGGGAGATTATGGCGGGATAGCTGCATATGGGACGGCCTTTGGCAACAATGATACTACCTTCTATACGAATGCTGCTGCACAAACAGCATACAAGGCCTATGTGAAGACAATCGTCACTCGATATGCAAATTCGTCCGCCATCTTCGCCTGGGAACTCTGTAATGAACCACGATGTCATGGCTGTGCCACCTCTGTGGTGACAAACTGGGCAACTCAAATCTCACAATATATCAAGAGCATCGATCCTCATCATCTGGTTACGCTGGGAGATGAAGGCTGGCTTGCGCCAAAAGATGGGTTCGGAGACGGGTCGTACGCGTACGGCGGAGGAGAAGGCGTGGACTTTGCAGCAAACTTGAACATCACCACCTTGGACTATGGAGTCTTTCATTTGTATCCAAATTCTTGGGGCTACAATTACACTTGGGGAGTCGAGTGGATTCAGCAGCATGATGCGATCGGCAAAGCTGCAGGGAAGCCCGTCATTCTGGAAGAATACGGGACCCCGTTCCCAAACAACCATACCCAGACGGAGGCACCGTGGCAGGACGCTGTGTTGAAGAGCGGCTTGGCGGCAGATCAGATCTGGCAGTTTGGGAGTAACGCGTTGAGTGTGCCTGGAAGTAGTCTTGGGGACGTGAATTCGATTTACTTTGATCAGCCAGAATATCAGACTTTGGGAAAGGATCATGCTACCAAGATGCTGAACAAGAGTGCTAGTTAGTGAAGGTTAAATATATCCTTACCTCTACACCCCAAAACTCGTTCTCAACTCCTCGGTCCTCAAAACAGACCCCCCGGATCCACGTGACTCGCCCAGCTCAGTCGGCTCTCGGCCAAAAACGGTGCCTCGGCATTTCCCCACACTAATCAAGAGCTTACGGCAACATCGACTTGAGCATTCAAAAACAACCACAACTCCTCACCAACACTACTTGCACACATTTACATATCCAACCTCTTTCACAATGGCAGGCGAAAGACTCAGCTCTATCCTCAAGCAATTCACGCCCGGCTCTTCGGGATTGTCCTCAATGCAAGCAACCCCTCCAAATCACATTCCAGTGCATGCTAACGTCCACTGTCAGCACATCCAAGAATGCCGACGATGTAGTGATTACTCTCGCAATTAGGACACCACTTGCCAAGGGCTTCAAAGGTGGATTCAAAGATACGGAGCTCGATTACCTCATCTACTCGCTGCTCAAGAAGGTCATAGAGAAGTCGAGGATCGATCCTCAACTCGTGGAGGATATCTGCTGTGGCAATGTACGTCCCCCGAGATCTGCAAACTTCATCTTCTAACGCATTAATCTGCAGGTCTCCGACGGCAAAGCTGCGTACAAACTCCGAGCTGCCGCCCTTGCAGCTGGCTTCCCAAATACCACCGCCGCCTCCACCGTAAACCGATTTTGTTCCTCGGGTCTCAAAGCCACACAAGATATTGCAAACCAGATTGCATCTGGTAGCATTGAAGTCGGCGTTGCTTTGGGTGCAGAAATGATGTCGGTTGGCGGCGACCGTCTTGAGAAGCCTTTCCATCCCGAAGTCCTCGCGAACCAAGAGGCCGTAGACTGCATGCAGCCTATGGGCCAGACATCCGAGAATGTGGGCAAGGACTTCAATATTTCCAGAGAGCAACAAGATAGATATGCCGCGGAGAGTTATCACCGTGCAGAAGTGGCACAAAAGGCCGGATGGTTTGACGACGAGATTGTGCCGATTGTTACCGAGGTTAAGGATCCCAAGACAGGGGAGGTGAAGAAGGTTACTTTGACGAAGGATGAGGGTCCACGATGGGGGACTACGTTTGAGGGCTTGAGCAAGATTCGTCCTGCGTTCCCTGATTTTGGAGACAAGTCGACTGGAGGCAACTCTTCGCAAGTTACTGATGGCGGTTCGTACTCGCCCTCTCTCTGAATAAACTCTAACTGACTCCCCGCAGCTGCCGCTGTCCTTTTGATGAAGCGCTCCAAGGCTATCCAACTCGGGCAACCCATCCTCGCCAAGTATGTCGGAGCCACTGTCGCCGGGCTCGCACCCCGCATTATGGGCATCGGCCCCTCGATTGCCATTCCCAAGCTCCTTACAAAGTTCAACATCACCATCAATGACTGCGACATTATCGAAGTCAATGAGGCATTTGCTTCCATGGCTGTTTACTGCAAAGATGTTTTGAAGCTGCCACACGAGAAGATGAATCCTCGTGGTGGAGCTATTGCGCTGGGTCACCCGTTGGGTGCTACGGGTACCAGACAGATTGTTACGGGCTTGAGCGAGTGCAGGAGGCAAAAGAAGAAGATCTTGTTGACGAGTATGTGTATTGGTACTGGCCAAGGAATGGCGGGGTTATTTGTTAATGAGCAGCTGTGATGGAACGATGGAGATGATATATGGAAATTAAAAATCGTTTGCCTCTACTTTCCATTGTCAAAATTTCGGCTCTTGCGGTAAATCTCCCTGCAAGTGCTGAACTTTCGTAAAAGATGTACATCAAACACACGAAATCGAGGGCTTTAGTTAAGTCCGAGATAATGGGAAATCTGTATTTGCTACCCGTCAAAATCATATCTACATTTCTCAACCAAGTCACCACCAGCCCTCAACCTCGCTCTCCACCCTTCCACCCAAAGCCACGCCATCTTCGGCTCCCCCTGTACCTTCAGCTCCTGCTCCTTCTCGCTCTCTGTACCAGCACCGCTACTCTCAAACCCAATCCTAACCACATTGCTGACTCTCGTCACGCCCAGCCCCCTGCTACCCGAGCGTGGTCAATACCCATCCATCTCCCCCGCATTTCCGAGCAGCGGCTCCTTCTCCTTGTTACTCAGGCGACGATTCGGGTTATGGATACTGTCCTCAAGCCCACCCGAACCCACGAGCTTTGACAGGCCATCCAAAAAAGAATTGCTGTTTCTGTGTTTGCTACTCTCGTAGCTTAGCCTCTTTCCTTTCGTTGGCGTGCTGCCGGAGGGCAATGTGAAGACTGGACTTGGTGGCTTGCCGTCTTCGTCGAGGGAGCGAGGGATGATTTCGTCTTGGCCTGGGGACGAGAGGAGGAGCGAGCTTGGTCGGTTTGGGCTTCTGCGTGGTGGTGAGGGGGAAGATGTCGGTGAATTGCGGACGGTGAAGAGGCTGGAAAGTGGCCTCGTTGGTGCAGGTGGAGAAGAAGACTGCGATGCTGTTTCGAAGAGTGACCTTGTTTTCTGGAAGAACGAGTTACTTGGTATCGATGGGGAGGAAACTGGAGTTCGCGCTGCGACGATTGTACGGTCTGTTGGACGCCTGGGAATCCGAGACTGGGTTGGTGATTGTTGTTCAGGGCTCTCGGATTCGTGATGGGATCGTGTTGCTGAGACGGGAGAGTCGTATGGTCTACCTTCTGAGAATTGGGAAGCCTGGGAGGTGTTCAAAGAGGGGAGTCTGGGACTTTTCGCTGGCACTGGTGGAGGTGAGATGCTGCTTTGTGTGCTAAATCGAGGAGGATCGACACCTCCAGAATAGCTGAAGCTGTTGTTTCGCGAATCGTCTGTTCTCAAGCTTACTGAGCTAGCTTTGGGACTGATGTAGTTGGGATATGTTTGAGTGTTGTAAGGGTCGAACTCTCCTTGCAACGGAGATGCTTGAGGCTTTAATTCGTGGTGCTCCTCGATGGCATCGGATCCTTGCAAAGCACTATTGTCTTGCCATGAAGAGCGGATAGTCGGCTGCTCATGAGGATCTTCTACGAAAGGGCTTGACGCAGTTTCAGACGGAGTTGTTGGTGTCGAAGCATCTTCGGAGTTTGCATAAGATTCGAAGGCAGGAACTGTATCAGCAGTTTGGGTTCGAATGTGCAATCCTGTATTCGGCTCCTGTGGCGGAAAGTGCTCTCCGGGGTCAATGATACCAGGGGTGTAGTACTCGCCAGGTGTGGCTTGAGAGTATTCCGAAAACGAGTGGTCATCGTCGAGATGGTGAGAAGCTGGAGAAGGCTCCGGGTGGGCAAGTCGTCTCAGCAAAGAGATGTCGGGCCTGATTGTATCGACTAGAGAGGCGAAGAAAGCACGAGTCTCTGGTGCATCATCGGCTGTGTCTTCGGCATCTTCTCTTTGAGCCCCGTCATTCTGTCCTGGGGATTGGTCTGTGGGATCTTGAGAAGGATCATGAGCATCTTCACAGCTGTCGACATAGTGTTGCTCTTCCTCCTCATCATCGGAATCCTCGAACAGATCATCTGCATCAAGGACCGTAGCAGGAGACTCGGCGAGGCTGTTTTGGTGCTCTTCTTGAATGAGATGTTGAGGTGTGCTTGGTGCAAAGTCGTATGTACTCTGTTGTTGTGTGGGGGTAGCAGGTCTGTCATACATAGCCTCGTTGTCAGATGCTTCGGGGACTGCTGGGTGTTGCAATGGTGGCTCGTATTGGCTAGGTTGACTTTCAGCGTGAGGTGTCAAGCTACTTGAAGCGTACTCGTCCAGGATATCGTGTTCTTGATCTGCTGCTTCCTGCGAAGAATCTTCCTTGACAGGCGCCAGATTTCCTGCTTCATCAGCCGCTTGCGTTGTTGTATGTTCGACCTTTGAACTTGATGTATCTGATAACTCTTGCTCTGTTACTTCAACCTCAAGATTCGGATGATCAGCAAGTATCGATTGCTCAGGACGATGATCCAATGCCTCGTTGCTGCCAGCTTCTTGCTCTTGTCCATGCAGAGCATTCTCTGGCTCAACTTCTGGATGCTCTACCGTCTCGGAAGCTGAGTCCACCTCCCTTTCTTCAACATTAGTTTGGCGATCTTCACCCCGGCTCATGCGCCGTATTCCATCGTTCAGGATCGGCGGCGAATGGACTTCGTCAGTTCCTTGCTGGTGCTCCGGAAACTCGTTTATAGGGTTATGGGCATTCTCTGCAGCCTGTTCCGTTTCTATGGTGGGCTTTGGACCCTCATTTTCTTCGCCAATATCTGATAGATGAGATGTCTCATCAAAATGTTCCCCAGTAATTGCCGGAGTATGAGCACCAACGACTTCTTTGTCCTCGAGTTCCGGATGCTCTTCAGTATCGGCGTGTTCTTGGTTCTCAGACCCTGGAATATCCTTTCCGGTCAGGCCATTATGTTGAGAAACGGAGCTCGGCGGTTCAGCAGAGATATCATCTTTGTCTCGGGGCGGGGACCTTAAAAGCCAGCCAGACTCGCTGGCGGGCGCCTGAGCTTGAGTCGCAGGCGGGCCTCCTTTCTCCCACCAAGCGACAGCTGGAGCCGCGGTTTCTGAGTGCTCGGGGACCGTGTCGGTCTCTTCAGACTCCTCGTGCTCAGAGCTTTCCTCGGTTTTCATGTCATCCTTGTCTTGTGGCTTTCCGGGTTGAGAGTCATTGACTTTCGGGTGAAGCTCCTCAGCTGGAACAAATCGCTCCCCATTCGAAACTGGCATATCTTCATGTGGTGATTTGACCTCAATCTCTTGACCCGTGGGTTCATCAGTTGTTTGCTCGGCGACTTCACCCACAATCTCACGTGCCGACTCGTGCTTTGGATCGTCCTCTGCAACTTCACCTTCATGCGCCGGTTGTTCGTCATGTGAAAATTGATTTGCATGTGTGGAAGGCTCCTCGATATTCGTCTCATTTCCTGAAGCTTCTGCATGCTGATGCTCCGGTTGGTTCTCAACCGCTTCATCTGAGGTAGCGGGGTTTTCTTCCGATTGTTCTTGGTCACTTGACACGTCCGGCAGGCCCAAGTCCTTTTCTGGAGAAGTTGGAAGCTCTTCTACCACGACTGTAACCTCGGATGGATCAGAAGCTGGAGAAGATTGCTCTTCTTGGGGCACTTGATCATCCTCCCTGGGACTCTTATCGGATTCGTGAGCTTCAGTCGCTGGTTCTTTGTCCGTAAACTTTGAGTCTGCTGGTTCTTCGGGGACATTGCTGCTGTCTTTGGATGAGGTGTCTTCGGCATCAGATTGTATTTCTTTGGCATCGCTGGCCAGCCCTACCGAGAGAAGAGAATCACCCGCTAGTGTCTCCTTAGCCTCGGAAGAGCCATCTTTTGCTTGCAAATCTTCAGAAGCCGGGACGGCCTCATTGGCCTGAGCCCCTCTATGACTAGGCACATCATCTGCCTTCAAATGGTCCGATTCATCGCCATCTTGAGCTTCATGATTGTCGATTTCGGGGTGTGGCTCCTGGATATCTGGTGCCGATTCAGCAGTGTCCGCTGTGTTGGATTTCGAACTTGAAGGCATGCTCACAGCATTTGTTCCGACTGCCTCGTCTTCTTCATGGGTTTGCCCTTGCTCTTCCAGCCCTGTCTCGATCTTTCCTCCCTCCGAATTGACTTCCTCGGACTCGACGGCAACTGCAGGATTCTCAACGGACTTGGTATGCTCCTCCTCAATTGCATATTGTGTTTCTGGGGCTTCCGCATTCTTGTCCCCAACCTTTCCATCCACCACCTTGTTCTCAGTGGCATTCGATTCTGCGCTGGCATCAGAGACAGCAACATTCGGCTCTTCCGGGGGATGTTCATACTCCGCCCTTGATTCGACAGGTGTGTCTTTTGCTTCCTCGGCAGCCGGTGTCTCAACCTCTCTCGGTGCATCCATAGACGTTGTCTCTGATTTCGCAGGTGTGTCCTTTGATTCATCGACAGCGGGACCATTCGTCCTAGGAACATCTTTCTGTTCGCCCCGCAGCGTCTTCGCCCGACTCCTAAACGTAATCGTAGGAATAACACTCGGCGTATTGAGCGCTCTGTCAATCTGCTCATTGATCGCCTGTTCCTATTAGCTTCATCCCAATTCATCCGATTCTCATCACATACCTTCCTCTTCTCATCCAACTCTCTCAACGCCCTCTTCCCCTCCTCAACCTTCCTCTCCATCTCATCCTCCAACCTCTCCAACTCCTTCTCCACTTTCTCCTGCAGACTCCGCTCTGTATCAACTCTCTCCTTTTCCCTCTTCTCATCCTCCTCTTTCTTGACCCTCGCCCTCTCCTCTTCCTGCACCTTCACCCTCGCAGCCCTCTCCTCATCCTCCCTCCTCCTCCTCGCCATCAACTCCTCGTATTCCCTCTTTCTCTCCGCTTCTAGCTCCTCTTCTTCCTTCCTCCTCTGCTCCTGCAACTCCCTCGCTTCATTCTCCCTCTGGATCTGCAGCTCCTTCAACGCATCCTCGTGCGCCTGTCTCAGTTCCGCGATCTTGGTCTCGCATTCCGTGGATAAGCGCTCAAGCTCTGCGTCGTGGGATGCGGTGTCCGAGAGCGATTGGATGCAGGAGTGGATGTCGTCGATGTTGGAGTGCAGCTTGACGACGAGGTCTGCTACTGCTGTGCTTGGGTCGCTCATTTCGGCTTCTCCTTCTCTCCGATTCTCTCGATGTGTTTTTCTCTCGTAGTATAGGAAATCTTTCTTAAAGTGATAAGAACCTCTATTTGAGACACAGTCTAAACAAGAAACATAAACTCTCCGTTTCTTTCTTCCTCTCAAACGAAAACAACGAAAAGAAAAAAGAGAGGGAGGAAGTTCAGACAAAGTCCCTTCAAGCTCGCAGTACTATTCCTCATCACTGGCCAAGGAACTCTAGTTCTACAGTAAGTGGGAAGAACAACACAGCAATGACCGCATAGTATTGCGCAGAAGAAAGGACACCCTTGCCGTTCGAGAAGGGCGCTCAAACCAATGGTGAGGAGCGAGGGAGCTCGCATGATGGTGGTTATCTGCGTTTCAATGCGCATTTTTCACTTGCCATACAAATCAATCAATCAATCACTCCCTGATCATCCCTCTCGTCTCGTGTACAGGATTCTGCATCAAGAGTTAGATTGCTCTCAAGAGTCTATCGGGGATCAGTGATCAAGATGCGAGAGGGGAGATATTATGTGTACTGAGAACCCAGGAGAGAGGTGTGTTGTCGTGGAGTCTAATCATGAACTGGCGCTGCAGTCACGGGAGGGGCGCTCATCCCTGGCGCTCGCCTCGGTTGTGAAACGGCGCTGGTGGCTGAGAATAGAATCATGCACGCGATGCTGCACCCGGGGCGTTGGACCAATAGCAGGGGATGTCAAATTTCGGCAATCTGAAATCAGGGACGACGTCAACGTCTGCGACGATGGCGGGTTCAGAGGGTGAATTGAAAGGAGAGGGAAGTGGGAGTCACGAGGAAGGAGGGAATAAGGAGAGGAAATGGAAGAGATGGAGCAAGATGATGATCGTGATGTGAATTGATTTGAGAAGCGGATGTATACAGTTAAGACTCCGTCAAGGAGGAGACGAAAGCTCCAAGATCTAAATATGCACTCTTTGCCTTGCCTTGCCGCCAACCCAGCCATTCCATTCCTTCATTCCCCATTCTTAAATACAGCCGTGTGCTACTAGTCCACTGTCGAGGCTATTATGACAAAATTCTATATGGTATAACGAAAAGAAGTGAGTGTTTGTTGTGGTGTGATCGATCTATATCCGTGCCATGTCGCCCTTCTGCGCTCGCGCTGCTCTTCTTCGGTATTGCTCGCGGAATTGCATGCGGCCGATTGTGCCGTAGGCAATGGTCGCGAGGAAAAGAACAGTCCAGATGCCGGTTATGATTGCTCCGATCGGGAAGATCAGGATATTCAATCCAGGCAAGACAAACGGTGAGCCCGATGCTACGACGAGGGTTTGGATTGGTGGTTGGACTCGGGATTTGGTGGGTGTGACGACGGCAGCGAATACGCCAGAGACGAACGTTGCTTGGTCGTTCGAGAGGGTGGTGTTCGCAGTTGGGCCAGATGGTTCTTGGCCTGTCAATGTGACGGTTGGGACGAGGATCTTTTGAAGCGCGGTACTAAATAAGTCAGCATGGAACAGTAAGCAACGAAGACATTGTACTTACGTTCCCATATCCGCCGTCAGCAGGTCCTTGTTGATTTGTCCCACGAAGGCATATGATTGAACCAGCGTTGGCGTCATGGCTCGCTTTTGCAGAGCCTCCTCATCCCTTGGCCACGAGATCAAAGAAGTCTCCTCTTCTCTTCGCCTCAACGTCGATGCGTTGACCGCAGACACAGTGGCTCCGTCATATGCCAGTCCCACTTGCACGTTCGAGCTTGCGATGTTCGCAAATCCTCCCGTCGGTGTAGAGATCTGGTATATTCGAAGGTCGGCCTCGAACACTCCAGTCGAGTTGTCCAAGAACGGCAGGTTGTAGCAGACGGCCAAGCCAGAGGGATTGTTCGCCACGCCGTTCAGAGCCTCCAACGATGCTGTGCATGCTGCTGCCGTCTGCGCGTCCCATGCAGTAACGTTGACTGCCCCAGTTCCCGTTGTCGTTTGCCTCCGCTCTATCGGTTCGACGAGAGTGTCCACGTATCTTCGCACTTTTTGCTCCATCGAGTTTTCTCTTCGAACTAACTGTGACACATCACCGAGGACTCCAGCAGACACCACCTGGCTAGCAAAGAGAAGAGAAGTCGCTAATGCCAACATGTTGGGCGGTCGAGGAACGAGGTCAAAGAGGATGATGATGTATGTATTAACTGGTCAAGTTTCCGGCCGGCGGTTAAGAGTGGTATCAATGAATGAATGTTGGTCGTTCCTGCCGCAAGAGGCAACGAAAGAATGAATGGCCGGGCAGGAAGAGAATGAAAGAGGAGGAAGGGGCCGGCCCAAGAATCGAAGTGGGAAGGCACCTGTTAATGTTTTGTTTCCAGACCCAGTCGATGAAGATGAGTGAAGATAGATAGAGGAAGGAACAGAAGGTAAGAATAGAAGCGGAAGGGAGGCATCGGCAGACAAGCCCTAACTAGAAACATTTGGGTGGGGGCATCATGCGTTCATACCAGAAGTATGGGAGGTTCGCAGGCATGCCAGGCAGGAGCAAGTTGACATCGCCTTTCAAACGTTGATCTGCCGCAAAAGGCTGTGCTCCAGACACGGAGGAGCTCGACTTTGGGGCAATTTGATACGGGCCATGGGCCAGACTGGCGTGACCTTGTTCGTCTCCCAGACAGACTCTGTCGGACGCTCCCACCGAATGAGGACGGCGCACAGTCCAGCAGCCTCGAACAGCCAGTCACTGCGGCCTCCAGGCCCACTGGCGGCCTATTGTGGGCTCTCGAGACTCGAGGTCGAGGCCTCTGAACGCGAGGGCATGAATGAAACGAGGCAATACAAGGAGAGCGGAGACCATGAGACAGCGACGATGTCGTCGATCCTGGCGGTGTTCGGCCATTTCTCTCCAAGCTCTGCGACTAGGACGCAGTGGGCCCAGTGCACGGGAGAGGGGCAGGGGCAGGGGACCAAACTCTAAACGGTCCTCGTCGACCTGGGGCGCTGTGATTCGCCCATCGCCCGTTCGAGCTGCGCGGCCTTGGCGATGAAGCAGAGGCCGACACAGGCCAGCACAGGCGAGCCACACAGAAGCGTGCGTGGTGGGCGGGAGCGTTGTGGCAGCGCAGCCAGTGCACGAAGCGTCCGAGACTTGGATGGTAACAGCGTGAAGCTGGCCGCGTATCAGACTTGCAAAGCGACCGGGGGGCAGAGGGCGAATGACTAAGATTGCGCCTCTAACGAGCCACTCACAGCCCAACCGCCGAGCCGCCTACAACCACTGCTCTCCATTCTGCGACAACCTTCAGACTTGGCTCGACAAATGGTGACCTTCTCGAATCTCGATGGCAACTCGTGATCAGAGAGGAGCCGCTCTTACGCATCAGGAATACAGCGCCACGCCTTGCACAAGTCCAATTCCATTGTGCGCCACTTGGGTCAACACCGCACCGGCCACGATCTCGAGGCCACGAATTGCTGCACATTCGGCAAGTGGGGGAGCTCCATGACGACGAATTCTTCATTGCGAGGCCTCGAATACACTGAAATTGCACTCATAGACTAAATTCATGCTAAGTGGCATGCATCTCTCCTGTTTGTTGAGCTGTTTTGCGCATTCACGGGCCTGACTGCACAATTTGGCTCACTGAAACACCTCTCCTGATCGCCTCTGGGGACCGCCGACTTGTCTACCAACTCACGGTCCATGTGGGGGTGAACCTAAATATATGCTACTGTTGAGTGGGAGCATGCAGAGCAGTCACTGCATGTTAAGGCGAGAGGCTTGGGTTCGGATGCCAAGAGCTGTCAAAGTTGGCGATCCCCGCGTTTGCTGGAAGGTCACTTCGAAACGGTGGCCCTGCTTGTTTATTCTGTGCCCTTGCATCCTCATCATCCTTTCATCATATTTTTTTTTGTGCGAGGGGAAACTGCAGATAGCGCTGCGCTGATAGCAAGATGGCCAATGATTGCGTGTTCCACATTGGCGCATCGATCGAGGAGTTGAAGCAGCGTCTACCTTTGGTGTACTGCATGAGCGTCCACTTGGTAGCAGTGTTTGTGCTGGCGATCTCTCAAAATAGCCCAACTGTAGATTGACTCCATCTTGAGCCTCAGCCTCAACAGTCGTCTCCTCAAGCTTGCTAAGCTTTTCGGCAGAGATCCTCCCACTTTTCCAAGGCGCAGGTCTCCAACACGCAAGCCTTATTTGGCCCACGCTCTATGGGCCTATGGCTCTCAATTTCCTCAAGAGTGGTTCTCTGTTGTGGTTACTTCCCCATATAATGGTCAAGGGACTCGTCATCAGTGCGGAGATTGTGTTTTGAAACGTTCGTCCCGATGATTAAGGTATTTTGCAGCTACATCCACGTCAGCGACTTATCACTTGAGTGTTACTATCCATAGATTCGGAAATTGGGAAGTAGGAATCGAATTATTTCTCGAATTGCAAGTTCTTGCTGGGGTATGCAAGCTCAAGGGCAGAAGTGTTCTTGCAAAGTGATCGTCTAAGTCGCTTCTTTCCCCTTTCCGTTGTTCCTCAAAGAACTCAGAACTCGGAATGCCAGACTACGGTCACTGGAATCATAACGGCCTAGTTTCTGTGCCTGCGAAGTTTCTTTGTATGGTTTTAAGAATGGACTAATCGAGGTTATCAAGTACTGAGGTTGTCGCGTCTGTTTCGTCAAAGCCAGAGACATGTTCCCCACCCATTGTCGTTCAACGTTACCATCACAGGGACGCCGAGCGTCATCCGCATTGTCAAGTCTGCAAGTATCTCATAATGATTACCGCCGTTGTTTTCTAACGTTCCTTAGATGAATCAGTCATCGCCACCGTATCTCTAAGCAATCAGCCCGACGTTCCAACTACCGCAATTTTCCAACGCCCACTCTACCTGATTACTTGCAAGACTTTTTATTGAGACTACACATGTCAATCACACAAGACGTAACTGGGATGAGAGAGTCTGGGACGATTTGAACTGCATCGATTGAGTTCAACGATTGCGAGCACGAACTCTTAGCATCTGAGGATTGAAGAGGGGAGCAACTGTGTTCGACGCGAGCTTGCTAGTCTGGGCAGTACCCTGGTAGAACAGAATATCAAGCTTTCTCTGCGAAGTTGATATCTGATCAATGAACATGCCAAGACCTTGATGCGAGCTCACGCTTGGCCATCAGTTGACCCTCAAAGGTCATTCTTGTGCCTACACACATCGCAATCGCGTTGGATTCAATCGTTCTATCCCTTACTACCTCCTTCTGTGAGTCAAGAACAGCACTAAAAATCTCTTCCTCATGTTCCCACTTCGAATTTTCTCGGAACCTAAAAATAGAGCCTTCCCGAACCGCACCCGTATCCGGCTCAATATTTTCACGGCGCGCGAGTCAACTACCTGAAAAGCTACCTGAAAATTCTCGCGAATGACAAGCCAGAATTTTCAATTCCGGAGTCTTCTCCAATCTTCTTCACACGTGTAATGTGTCCGAAAACAGGAGACGCTTCTCGAAGGCCGGAAAAAGCTCGTTCTGCCTGCCCCTGGCTTCTGCATCATGACGTAAAGTCAGCCGAAATTTTCAGGCTCCGATTTCCCTTACTCATCGCTCGGGCCGCCGACCAATCATGGGCTCCGATGGGCTCCGTCTTCGGGATTTGTAAGCTTGTTATGCCCTTTGGGTGACAAAGCCGAACAGGGGTATCCGCTGGTATTGAGCGCTGTTGAGCGCACTGCGCTGCTGCTTACGGCACCCGGTAGGCTATTCCAGCGCAGAAGTGGACTCCGATGCCTATGCCGAACGCCGTTTGGTGAAGGCGTTCGGTGACGGCGCAGGGCGCGTGTGGCTGAGAGTGACTGAAAGGCTTTCAGGGCGTGTGTCACACTAACATGACAAGGCGTGCTGATTACCACATATTTTGCAAAAGTTGCGCTTTGGATCCCTGGCTGGTATGGCGAGCTCAGGAGGATAAAAGGAGAGGGTCCGCTGCTTGAAAGAACAGCTCAGCATTCAAAACAACATCTTCACATCTTCACATCAGCTTCAAAGCTTCACACTAAAACCTCACTTCACACATCAAAAGCTACTTCACATACAAAACAACACACTTCACTCCCCGCTTACATCAAGCCTCGCTTCACACACAAACAAAACAAACCAAAACAAACAATCGCAATGGCCGCCACCCAAGTCCAACAATCCTCCTCCTCCGCCTCCGGCTCCCACCTCTCTCTCAAGAACGTCGCACACAAGGTCGTCGGCGCCGTCAAGCAGCACAACAAGGAGGTCAACGCTGCGTTCCAGAACTTCTACGGCATCAACTACCAGCCAACGAGCGCCCGGAAGGCTGACAGCACCAAGGCGAGAACCTCTGTTTCTTCGCAATAGATGGATGGGTGCATCTAGATTTTGATTTGGGGAAAGGGGTAGCGAGATGGGAAAGGGGATAGGCATGGAGATCGGATAGATGCATTGGGATGGCGTTTGGGTTTTGGGTTTCGGGATAGATCAGATGAGACGAGATGGAGAGATATAATACATAATCTAATGTCGATACCCAGGGTATTATACCCTTGAGCAATACATTCATTCATTTTTCGCGCAAAGATTCCCCTTTTTTCATGTTTCCTCACGTGACCTCTCTCACAAAATGTACTTCCGTACCTATATTCAGCAGGTAAGTGCCTCATTTGCACATAGTCCCGAAACCATAGTATCTATTGCAGCCACCGCAGTTCACGGGGTCGCTTTGTATTTCGAAGTATTCGCTGACGCAAAAGATCCAGCCGCCGGAGGGATATACGCAGATGCAGATTGTTCATGTATATCAGAGGGCGCAGTTCAGGGGGTCGGTTTGTAGGTCGATGAAGAAGGTGCTGCATACGCTGTTAGGGAAGGGGCGGGTGCTGGTTGTGGTTGTGGCTGTGGCTGCGAGGGTTGTGTTCTGCGGGTAGTGTTAGTGTTATGATGTGGAAATTTGTTCATTGTACAAAGGGTTGTGAAGTTGTGATGGAACGGTGGATTGTGTGTATAGACTCTATCCCCCGTAATGGAATTAGCCAGCATGTAAAATCGACAGTCACCTCGGATCATACGCTGGGGGATAAGGCTGATAGGACTGTGCTGGAGCAGACTTAAGGCAGACCTCGTGGAAAAACAACCCTTAAGCGAGGGGCCGGCGAGGGGTTAAAGGGGGTGGCTCGTGCTAGACAGGAGAAGCGGCACCAACTCTCGATAGCTTAGGTAGAATTAATAATTTCTTCTGGGCGAGCTGCATGGCTTCTGTCACATGGAGTAAGATCAAAGTTAATGCCCCAAGAAGTGTTTGTTGAATTTGGTCGATGTAGTTGACAGGTAGTGTAGATGTTAAGGTACGATACGCGATGTTAGATCCCAAAATTCTATCAAGCCGGCCCTTTAAGCTGATTTCTCTCTGCCAAACATGTTAACACATGATGTTCCCAAATTTTTGCCAAAGCCTAGCAAACCAATAAGCTTCCAACACATAATCGTTCGATCTATGACTCGATAAATTCCAAGACAGCGGCAGCATGGTTGCTTCACCGTCAGCAAGTCTTACTTTACAAATGGCCCAAGAGGCGCGAAATGCTCCGACATGCTACCACAATATCGTATCCGCAGGGCAAGCTCCTAGCATATCCATATTCTCATCAATCAGATCCCAATAGTACATGTCCGTGTCCCACAACTCCCTGAAGTTTACACCTCTCGTTTCGACAAGACTCTCGTCCCTACACAGCAGAATGTTTTGGTCTGCCCATCTCCCGTCTTTGGAAAAGTCGCCCCATGCGAGGATGCGCAGATCAGGTAGTCCCTCCTCGCTGAATGCCCATTTTGCAAAGGGCAGAAGGTCTGCGCTCCATTTTCCTTCGTTAAATGTTCCGTTGGCGATAGCCCTTGCTCTGGCAACATTCTGTGCATTGTGTCAATGAGCGCGTAACTTACGGTTTGTTCAGAAATGCAATGGTACCTTGAAGTCAATGAGTGGGCGGGACATGGGGCCTTCCATCGTTGGAGGACTTCCAGTTGCTCGCACCTGCTCCGTCTGAGAGGTTTCAATTTCGCCTGCTGCTTCACTTGAATCACTTCCACTTTCGTTTTCAGGATCAATGCTGCCATCAATTGACTCGGAGGTGCTGCTGGAGTCAAGCTCATCGAGTGGTATTTCCTTTCGAGTCCTTTCGTCTACCCCCGATGACCTTAGATGCAGGATCTTAAGCTTGGGTTTCTCCGCGAGCGAATGAAGTCCCGATTCCTAATAGCAGAAAAGGCGATTAGTGTCTGGCAGTGGCTCTGAAGTTATAATACCGAGAGTGTAGAAGCTCACCAGCTTTGAAGGGAGAATATTGACTCCAAGGCAGAGAGAGGTCTTGCTGAGCAGATTTTCCAACTCAGGGCTCCAGTCGAGTTGGCCATCCAAATCTTTTTCGTACTGGTAGAAAGCTCGTTCGTGTATGACAAGCCGTTTCAAGGTCAAGGCATGATTTGAAATCGCTAGAAAGATTAAATCCCAGCTCTCCTCATCTAGCATGAGAAAGATGTCCTCCAAGCCTGAAAATGAATTCAAGAATGAAGAGATGCTTTCTTCTTGGCTTTTCCAGCCCCAACCAACTTGAATTTCATGAGCAGTAAGAGTGGTATTATCAATCACGAGCTCAAATGACTTCAACGCTATACTCTGATCCATCTCGACTAGATTTTCCAGCATGGGCAAACAACCATGGCAGTTGACCAGCTTCAGAGTAGTAAGCTTGAGAATATTGAATGCATGAGCCATGCGAATCTCCTCTCCCTCAAAAGAGATGGCTGAAAGAGAAAGAACGTCGAGAGACTTGAATAAAACAATCTCCGTCTTCTCCTCTTCATCCGTCTCACTGGGGTCAGAGTCCTCGGGGCTCAATCCGAGAACTATTTCGGCGAAAAAGTTATTTGATCGAGGGGGAAATCCTCCTTGAGTCGCTCTTTCATAGTAGTAATAGGCGTCATCAGCTCTGTGCCATTCGATCAGATCTAATGTCAAGCTTTGAAGTCCTTCGACTCCAAGTTTGTTCTTTTTGACAAACTCGCCAAAGGACCAGTGGTGATATCCTTTGTTCAATCCTAGCCAGGACAGAGATTTCAAGTGCTTGAATTCTGTCAGGTGTATGAGGCCTTGGGTATCAGCTCTGCAGCTACCATCCGTTATTAGAGAGATATTTTCAAGCCGCTTCTGCCTTTTGGACAAGACGCCGCGCCTGCCAAAAGCGTTGCTCGGAAAGCACATTCCGACATCCCAGCTGTATGATATTAGTGCAACTCCAATTACTAATTATCGAGTCTATTACCTAAAGCTGAGGAGCTCATCCTCCTTCAAATGATGAAGGAAGCCATCCAGAATAAATTCTAACTCGAAGAATGGATCATCATCTGGATCAAGCTTCTCACAGTCGACACGTTAGCGAATGGATGTTCTATAGCACGCCTGACAAATTAGATGAGAAGCCTTACATCCTTTTGAAGGCTCTCATAATCCGTCCCTGGATGAGGTAGACAACGCCGACCTAGGCGGGCGCGCAAAGGAGACTTGATGCGCACGTGCTTCGTGTAGTGCAGCTTGTGCTGAGGCATAGTCTCGAGCCTACCCTTTAAATAGTCCAGGTTGTCGTTATCGCCCGCTTGCAAGATGATCGATTCGTAGAGTCGAGGCGTCGCGACATCAGAGACGCTTTTCGAGACTTCGCACAGAATTTTCAGGTCCGCTTGGTTAGCAACCTATCTCGTCAGCTCCAAGGATCGCACTTTGCAACGGTTTGTCCCATGTCGCTACTCGTACCTTGTGAACGATCATGCGCAGCACCTCCAAAGGAACTTTGTCCAACATCTCGATAGATTTGCGAACGATAAAATTTAGAGAAAATTGATGATGATGTTTGTCTAGTATATCGAGGTAGAAGAGGCGATGGTTGAGACGGTGAATGTTGGTGTTTCGTAAGTGCCTCAAGGGGGTGGTGTAGTCTGTGTAACCACGCCGATTATTACCTAATTAAGCAAACACCGTCCCTGTAGCTTGGTCAGTCACATGCATTGAGTAGGAGTACTTAGTATTTGCCCTAAATATTTACATTATTTATGTCCTACTGCTAAGATATTAGAGTTTGCTGCTAAAGTAAACAAGAATTTCCCCTTCTCATTAATAATAACTACGCTTGGTTCTGCTAAGCATTATTCCTTCTTCGTCTCCTCCTTCACTCGAGATGTCAAAATATAGCTAATTCTGGGGGAAAAAACACCAAGTAGTATTGGGCCATAGTAGCCAAGACTCGGGCGGATCTTTCTCGCCCTAAAAGTGACCAGCGTAGCTATACAAATATGCAAGCCGCTTATCACGAATAATCCTACTTAAGCTGAACGAAAGAAAACTGATTCTAAAAAACTCTTGTGACATAAAATCGGGCTTCTCTTATCTGCTAGGAATTATTCTTATCTGCTAGGAATTATGACCAGCGTGGGCGCACTGTTCCAGCATAAGTCTGCTGCGTAAGAGAAAAATGCCCCTAAGACAGCATGAGTGTTGGACCGTAATTAACTTCATGCTATATCTCTCTCTTCTTGTAGTCGTTGACGGCAATATAACCTTCGAGCAACGTGGCACTGGCACAGATAACGCAACGCGTGCTAGATAAAAGCAGCTTGTAATAATCGAAGGCAGGAGGTTGTCGTCGCTGTCGTTTTAGTAAACAGCCCACCTTCAGGCTAGGCCAAAATAGATTACCCCTATCTCGCCTGAATTGCGGCGAGGATGTTACCATCACGTGATTAGGTTATTCGATGAGACTTTGGGGGGCACCCTAACCCAAACCAATCATATAAAGTTGACGATTTTTGCCATAACAGAACCGCGAGGATGAAATTCGTGATTGGTCGCTGGAAGACAACTAGGAACGTGACTGAGCAACCTGAGAAGGGGGCGAGCAGCGCATGAGTTGAGCGAGGCTGACTTGTTAGAGCTGATGTATGTCCAGATTCGGCACAGCTTATCGACAAGACTGACTCGCTTCACTTCCTGCGCCGTGCTCGAATTCTGAGACTATCGTATTTGCTGGCTGATTGCGATAGAAAAAGTATTTTTGGGTGATTATCAAAGTCTGCCTTAAGCCTAGTGGGCGCGCGTAAACAACGCAAGCCCCCCACCGATCCACTTGATGCTAAACGACTGATTTGATAGGCGTGGGATGCGGCAGCGACGCTCAAGACAGACTTATTATGGCCCGTACGGGTACTGAATTTCCTAGTCAATATTTGTCGCTCCACACTGCCCCTTTCCGAATGATAGAGGGGCTTTTCTAATCGTCATCTTCGGTTTCTTGGAAACTTTCCCTTTTCATCCGCCAAGTCTTGTATCGTGGATCAAGTTATGTCGTCCTCAAATCGGCCGAGTTTCAACCCGCATTCATATGCTTCTGGAAAGACCCTAATAGCCGTTTTGCTAATCTGGTCTTTTTTATTCCTAATTTATCTGTCTCCACTGCCAATCGTACGTTAATCTCCCCGACCAATCGCAGCATCTTCATGGCCGAGCCTCAATTGGAGAGTTCATCCTAATAGAAATGCAGAAGTCCACGATCTCACAAACAATCGCAGTCATACATGCCGACCCAGCACAACCGACAACAATCCCGTTGCCATCTCCAATTGCTGAACCCCACCAGGATACCCCCCAGTCCGCAGACACAGAACCCAGACGCACCCTCATAACATATGTTTATAGCGAGACGGATGAAGCACGAAAGAATTTAATCTTCTTTCTCAACCACGGTCTGCATAGCGCCGCGGATTTCGTGTTTATTTTCAACGGGAAATCGAATGCCTCCGAACTACTTCCTCAGGAGCTAAACATACAATTCATACAACGAGATAATACTTGCTATGATCTTGGGGCGCACGCGGAGGTTCTTACGGAACACGATTTGTGGTTGAGGTATGATAAATTCATCTTGATGAATGCGAGTGTGAGGGGACCATTCATGCCGCATTGGGCAGAAGCCTGTTGGAGTGACAGGATTCTAAGTAGAGTTACAGAGGAAGTGAAGGTTCGTAATCTCTGATATTCAATTCTTGAGCTGGGAACGGGTTACTAATTTCTGCGAAAGCTCGTTGGATTATCCATCAACTGCTGGCCGACAACTCACGTTCAATCGATGGTATGGGCTACCGACCGTGAGGGGTTGAATTTATTGCTGTACCCACCAAAGGATAGTCCACGGCACGATGCATGGATGGAGACTTTGTTTGGACATGCAGAGGACTTTCCACGGCCTGCCGATTACGCCGTTGCAGATCCGGACTGGGTGGACAAAGGAATAAACATGTGCTTTCCGAACCGGCAGTTGACTGTTGAGGCTGAGATTGGGGCTACTGGTATTATTCTGGGTGCCGGGAAGAGGGTGGATGTTATGTTGATGAAGTTCCAGACCGAGACGGACTATGTTGCTCATTGCGCGAAGTTGGGAGTTTGGGATCCGCAGAGCGACGGGGGGTACGATGGGATTAGTATTCATCCGTTCGAGACTCTGTTCACCAAAACAAATCGCGGGATTACTCCGATATTGTTGGAGTTGATGGCTAAGTGGGAAGACCAGGGTAACTATACGAGTTATGACTATTGTTAGAGAAGCGAATAATGTCAACTTTCAAACTATGAAGAGTCTACACATTGTCCTAAACACCTTTGCCATCCCGCTTGCTCTTCTCACGTTTCGTTTCAAGTCTACACTCTAGGTAGTAACAGACTACCGGTATGGCGCAGAAGCCAAAAGTTAGCAAAATTTGGCAGAGTGCAAACATCCGTGACTTTACCCCTAGCCTCATCAACCCCCACATCACAACATAAGCGTGAAACCCTGCCAAAATTTCTAAAGTTATAATCACGCCTTTTGAGGTTAGAAAGGCTACTAAATAAATATTAAAGAGAAAATAGTTGACTGACCTCTATAGTCCCTCATATTGAGCACACCCCTCCACCCTGCTAATCGAAAAAGGAACGGTGATATACAAAATACCCAGAGTACCGTGGCGGTATAAAGGCAACCGATATTGGACCTTTTAACTTCCTGCAAATTAGAGACAGCTTGTTGCGCATTCCAAACCACCTGCCAAGGGGAGACAGGTTGAGAATAAAAGAGTAGAGAGATAGAGGTTGCTATTACTGCCCAATATACTGGGATTACGACTACAATCTTGCGTTAGCACAGATAGTTAAAGTCAAGATGGCTTACTAAAGTGAAGACTGTTCTCTACTACTTTCTTTTTCATTGCTTTCACATCTTTGGACCGTCAGTTCGGACCAAAACTAGGCATAGCAAGGTTAGGGGAGCAAACCCAGAAAAAGCCAACTTCCAATCTCAGGCCCAAAGATTTCACAATATGCTCCAGCCTGAAAGCGTCGCATGTCCGCACCTTTTCCATGTTGCCATTTCTTTACCAACTTGCTAGCTTCAAGTGGTGTGAATCCATGGTTCTGGACTAGTAGCAAAGAAACATATGCACGAGCTTCTTCGGGCGTCGCTGCTAGTGAGGGAAGAAGAAGTTGTTGCATGTTGGAAGGGGATTGCTATATGTCCAAGAGAAGAGAGTTTGCAGAGAAAGAGTTTGGTTAGATATAGATAATGAAGAGTTTGAGTGCAAGCAAGGGGGGGGGAATTATAGATATTGAAGCAAGGGGTAGTGAAATCTTGGCAGTGCTCAGGCTGAGTTAAAAGACATTGCGTGAAAGGACGAGTAGAACTGTTACAGAGCCGCCGTAAATAGACCAGAGTTTTCCGCTTTTCAGTATCACTCAAACGCATTAATCATTACCGAAACGTTTAAGATCATAGCATTTGACTGCGGCATACGAGAACATGGTATTACATATTTGTTTCAAATCGGTTCGCAGAACTCCTAATCTGCGATTCAGTCCTCCTTCGTCTTCGCATTATTTGACTGAATCAATGCCTCTAAGAAGCAAGAAAACATCGGAAGCGCACAAAACACGAGATTCAAGTATACTATCCAACGCTCAACAGGAATTTTCTCCATCGTGGTATATCCTAAAATCACGATACCTAGGTGAACCCCACCCAATAGGAGCACCCCAACAGCTCCACCTAATACAAGATGATCAGCAACAACCTAATTGGGGTTTCCATGATAATTAAGCCCTACCTTTCCTGTCTATAGGGTGGCCAATGGGTTCTCCCTGTGATTTTACCAAAGCCCAAAGCCCTAAAGCCCCCAGCCGCCCCACAAACGGCACGATCCCCAGCCCAATCATAAAGCTCGTGAACATAGGACAATATAGGGCAAATAACCTAGCCCCTTCTGACCCTCTCTCTGGACCACTTCCATCTCTAAACATTTGACCACGGACCAAGTAAATAATTTGTGCAAAAATGGCTGCCAATAGAGTCATGTAAATTGGCCAGATGACTACAACATTTGTCGTTGGTTTCCGAAGGAACAGATCAATACATTCAGAAATAGGGTAGCATACCGTAGGAAGCGTGTTTTGCTCCCTCTCTTTCTTGTGTTTCGTTTTGGTCTGTCTCCCCGTAAGTTGGAGTCAGCGCTTTCGACGAAGAGGGATAGCTAACAAGTCCACAAGAGGCTCCCAATCTCAAGCCCAAAGATGGCTCGATATGTTTCTACATCGAGCGTTTTGACTTCGGCGCCAGTTCCATATTTCCATTCCTTCACGAGCTGTGCCGCTTCAGCTTCGGGAACTGAGTGATTTTGGGCAAGAATAGAAGAGAAGTAGGCTCGGACTTCCTGTGGACTGGCGGAAGAAGGCGGGAGAGGAATAAGAGGCATCTTCGATAAGGGGAAACGTTCAATTCCAAGTGTCAGGGTTAGGCTGATCGTGTAAAGAATGTGTGAAGAAGATTGCGAGTTCTACGAGCGGTTGCTGCGTAGTTTGCTCAGAGACCACGTGACTATTCAACGAAAAGGGGTCAGGGGTCAATGGCCGAACGAAATTCTTTGTTTCTTACCTCCTAGATATAAGTTAGAAGTCAAGGTGACTAATTTAAAGCAGGTGAATCTCTTGAATTCAAAGCTAATAATATAGTCTCTGTATTCTATAACTCGACAGGGTATACAGACCAAAATTCAAAGTCTCGCTCTCTGTAGCATGCAGTCAATCTAAACAACATCCGTCGCTATGCCATGTCTTACCACAATCCGCGCACGAATTCTATAACCCAAGGCACTCTGGTTCGGACAAACAATGAGCTCTGAACCGCTAACCATGTAGCAACAAGTCCTCCCCAAACACCAACAATAATACCCAAGCCACCAACGAGTCTCATGTCCACAAGCAAGCTCGTCAAGTACCCTCTCAACTCCGGACTCAGCAACAACCAGCTATAAACCGGAATAGCAATATTATTCTCCGCAGTTTGCTGCTCCGGTCGTTGTTCCAACGCCTCAGCAAGTTTCCACGCGACTCGGTTGTTGATCTTCTCCCAAGTAGCGTCTTCTCCCATCTTTCTCGACTCCAGGGCCATTTGCTCGCGAAGATGGTTGTCGCCGCCGAGTTTTACGACTTTATCAACGAAAGTTTCAAGATCGTGCGGTGCCACTAGATATCCTGACTTTCCATCCGCAACAATCTCGCTCGGTCCACCTTCATCTCTTGCAATAACCGGTACACCACTTGCCATTGATTCCAGAACCACCAAGCCGAAGGTCTCTGTGATTGAGCAGTGGAGAAAGAGGTCACCAACAGCATACGCTCTCGCTAATTCCTCGCCCTTCAGCATGCCTGTGAAAGTGACCTTTCCCTCCTCATTCAAGTGTCCAAACATGTCTCTAATCTCCTTCACAACCTCCGGATTCTTATTCCCTCCGACGACAAGAAGCTTAAACTTGAAGCTTCTCTCATCCAACTTCTTAACCACCTCACTCAAAAACTCAAACCCCTTTTCCGGTGCAAGTCTCGATACGCACACCAATATCAGTTCCCCATTCGGTGCTAACTGCTTCCTCATATTCTCGTCCCTTTTCTTCTGATTGAACATTTCGCAGTTCACGCCCCTCCTTAAATTCATCATCTTATTATCCTGCACTCCCGCTTTCTCAAGGTATCGCCGCACAAACAGTGATGGGTAAAAGACTGTTCGTACAGAGGGATGACGGAAGAGGTACCCTTGCACAGAGCGGAAGACCCATACTGCCCAATGATCTAACGGATGAGGGAACAGAATCTCGCAATATCCTGAAAGATCTGTTTGGAAATTGAGGAGGACTGGGACGCGATTCTGCTGCTGTCGCAATTGCAGCAGGACTTGGAAACCGAGGCTTGCGGGACTGGCCAGGTAGATGAGATCGGGTGGGCCTTGGAAGGTTCTTGCGTATAGTTGTGAAAGTCGTACAGGGTAAACGACTGATAGTTCGGGGTTGTATGGGAGAGGGTAGCCTTGAAGTCGGACTTCGATATTTTCTGGAGCTGGAGTGGAATCTGTGTCTGTGGAAGCAGAGGCTGGTGAAGCGACAACGTGCGTCGAATCAGCGCCGGTACTGATTTCTGGTGCAACAACTGCAACGTTCACACCTTGGCTGCGCAGATACGTGACGAGGTTGAGAGTTGTTCTGCTAACGCCGTTTACGGGGCCGAAAGACTCTGTTGCTAGGAGGAGTTTTTTGCCTTTGAGAATGGAGGGAAACTCGAGAGAGTTGGAAGTCGTTTCTCCTGGGGAGATTTCCATCTTCTGTGAGGTGGTGAAACGTATATTTTACTGCAGATACAGGTACAATAACATGCAGGACAGGCGTACCCCTCGTTGAGGCCGGCGATAAGGGGACCCTTTATCGCGGTCCCCTCTCCATTTATCGGAGGCCTTGGTGCTGCGTGACTCGCCCATTTGCCCCATTTGCCAGCGTGCTAGGGGTTTTGGGTTCGCACTAAGACATCAAGCCAGGCGATGAGCATCTCAGGGTCTCGTTGACAATACAGGCCTGCAATTGGTAGCCTGCCCGCCATGTTCCAGGGCAGCTGCAGCGTAGTCCCCTAAACTAACCCACGTGGGGCAAATCAGTGGCCGCGAGGCTGATAAAGTGCGAATGCCAGAAACATTTCCATCCCACCACACTCACTTCCCTATCGCTATCGCAATCTGCCTGCCACAGCCTCGACCAACGTGTGCCATTCTACTGGTCACCAGCTGATATCTACATGCTCAAGGGACTGGCTAGACCTCGGGATTCTGCGGCCTTGTGATGCGGATCATCCTGTTGGAGAGCTGTGGACGAATGGCTGGCGGCCACCACTGGTCGGCGTCACGCCCATACAGCCGTTGGGTCTATTTCGCATTCTTCCATAGAGCCTTGCTCGAATTGCTTGCGTCTGCATCCTACATCAGTGAGCCAGAATCTTGATTCTCCTGCATACTCGCAGCCTCAATCTTCCTCTTTTGTTGTTGCGTCAAGACACACCTCACTTCCTTCCTTCCTCTGCAAGACGCGCTGTTGCTGTGTTACGACTATAACGGCGGAAAACAATGATATAGAAGGTAACCCTTTGCGTGATTCCCAACTGCTGAATCATTTCGCCACGCGTCTCAATCCTGTGAAGTGTGTACAGCCCGAACGGGCCCGAACGGATTGAAATATCAAGGTCAGGCCCCAAATGTTTCGCTGGTGATTTTCACCGCTGACAAAAGCAAAAGGAGAAGGTACATAGCTCAATTATTCCTCCAATCTTTTGCGAAGAGGTCAACGCACCGCGAAGATGTACAGACATCCATCGATACCCTCGTCGAACATCGATGCATCTGAGGACGGCCTCCTAGATATCTCGACTGCACCTACGACTCCAGATGGCAGCTTGACTTTCAGTCCTGTCTTGCAAGCGTTGAAGTTGCAGGATGCGCTGGAAGATGCTGCCTCGGGGCGGGGAAAGCAAAGGACAAGCAGTACATCTCTTGATGCGGCGATGAGGGCGAGTGGAGGAGTGAAGAACATTTGCTGTGTTGGAGCTGGATATGTGGGTAAGTCATGAATTATTGTGTCTTGCCAAGCAATAGCAATCAGTTGTATACTAATAATCAAAACAGGTGGTCCTACTGCGGCAGTTATGGCTTTCCAGAATCCCCATATCAATGTCACAGTCGTGGACCGAGACCCTATCCGAATCAAGCAATGGAAAACCAAACACCTCCCAATCTACGAACCAGGCCTATACGAGATTCTCCGAGTTGCGCGAGATGGGTCTAAAGCATGTTCGTTTTATAACGAAGCCACACGTTCCGACTCCCTAGACAGCATGTCATCTGCCAGTTCCTCAACCTCAGAATGCGAAAGTCAATGCGGGGATCATAGAGACGAGATCGCTGTCCAAGGGCGGACACCAAACCTCTTCTTTTCAACCGAGGTCTCGAAAACAATTAGCGAGGCAGATATCGTGCTCATTGCTGTGAATACACCTACCAAGATGCGGGGCATGGGTTCGGGGAAGGCAACAGATGTGACAGCTTTGGAAGCCGTGACGCGAGAAATCGCCATCCACGCCAAGCCTGGAGCAATCATCGTAGAAAAGAGTACTGTGCCTTGTAGGACCGCAGAACTTATTCAAGACACCGTAAGCTTTTCCCCCAATCCGTCGAGCGAAACCTGATAGCTTGCAGCTCAAAGTCCACCGCCCAACGCAATCTTTCGAAGTCCTCTCCAACCCAGAGTTTCTTGCAGCTGGAACAGCAATAAACGACCTTCTCTCCCCAGACCGTGTGATAATCGGCTCATCATCCACATCTGCTGGCCGTCACGCAGCAGAGACTCTGGCTTCAGTGTACGCCTCTTGGGTGCCGAGAAACAGAATAGTTACCATGAACACCTGGTCGTCTGAGCTCTCGAAGCTCGTTGCGAACTCCATGCTCGCACAACGAATTTCAAGCATAAACTCAATTTCCGCTATCTGCGAGGCGACAGGAGCTGATATCTCCGAGGTCGCGAAATCGATCGGAATGGATCCAAGAATCGGGGACAAGTACCTGAAAGCCGGGATTGGATTCGGGGGCTCGTGTTTCCGGAAAGATGTGCTGAGTCTCGTGTACCTTGCCGAAAGCTTGGGACTCGAAGAAGTAGCGGAATACTGGACTAGTGTTCTAAGCGTCAACGTCTGGCAACGCGAGCGCTTTGTGCGAAGAGCTGTACGTTGCCTAAACAATACCCTCGTTGGGAAGAAGTTGGCAGTCCTTGGCTACGCATTCAAGAAGGACACAAATGATACACGCGAGAGCCCTGCTCTGGAATGCATCAAACTGCTCCTCGAAGATTGTCCCCGCGAGATCGCTGTCTTTGACCCATGCTGCGATCCTGCCACAATCAAAGCTGAAATCGGGAAATTGGCTGGAAAAGATGTGCTGAAGGAGAATGGTGGCAGCATCGAGGTGTATGCTGATGCGTACGCAGCGTGTGTAGATGCTCATGCGGTGCTGATCATGACGGAGTGCGATGAGTTCAAGAGTTCTCCTTCACTAACCCATGGCCCCAAAGCCAAAAGCATGAAGAAAAGGCCAATCGACCCTCGACCGTTCGCGCGTCTCGAACCAACGGAATCCGAAGTCCTGGAACTGCAAAGATTCCTTGTGTCCGCATTTTCAGCTGAAGACCCGCTGCAGAGATTCGAACAAGAGCCTCTTTGTGATGACGCTTGCGAGTTGTGCGGCCGGGAAGGCGATGAGCTGGAGAAGACGGTGGTATTGAACAAGGAAGGCAAAGATAAGCTTGATTGGGCACGCATTGCGTACCATCTACTGAAACCGAAGTGGGTTTTTGATGGGCGGGGTGTTGTCGATGAGAGGGAGATGTCTTCCTTGGAGGTGCGGCTGGAGAGTATTGGGAAAGTTGGTTGGGGCGGACGGAGGTGAGTGTTAGAAGGAAACTGGTATCTCCTTTGTCTTTCATTCCGCCCGTTGCATTGAGGTGGGGAGTCCATATAGATTGTCTTTCGGCGGGATGTCTAGAAGTGAGAGGCTGAGAGGCTGCGGTGGCTGAGTGTTGCATTTGTTTGATACCCGTAATTTATATACAAATCATCCATCAATCTTCCTTTAGCATTAGACGCTTGCTATGGAGTGAGATGAACAAAGAATGAATGTAGGGGGCTGAAGCGAAGTATGACTGAAGCTGGTATAAGGTTTAGCTTTGCTTGAGCAACGTCTCTTTAATTCTACTATATGTTAGGTAAGACAACGTTAGTTCGATTTTTTATTTTTATTCGAAAGCTAGATAATAGGTATTATACAGCTTAGTGGTCAACAACTTAGCCCCCTCGTCGTCTTTCAGAACATTAGCACTTTACTCCATAGCTGAGGGAGCAGACAACAGGCCTTACTATGCTCTCGGAGTTTGATCATCCTAGATCAAGGAAGTTAGTTCCAGTTGAAATTTGGTAGGGGGCTTTGAATATGGTTTCTCTCGCAGCACCTACTGCTAATGCTTCGAACTGGTCTCGGGCGAGGGGGAGGTGGTGGGGAGCATGAACATGGATCGCAGTCGCAATCACAGTCATTTTCCTCTTCACAAACATAGTGACAGTCAAACAGCATTGATAAAAACCAGGTCGTGAGACTATGAGAAGGGCGAGGTCTAGGTTCGCCTCCGATGCTTTCACAATGGGTGCATTTTGCGTGCGAGCAATCAGGACAATACTCGCCCCATATCGCCGGGTTGACATCGCGTCTACAGCCGCAGCATCTCCATCAGGCTGTGTAATGAGCTGGCGGGATACTTGTGAGTGTGTTCTCAAGAATTTTGAGAAGAACTATTTGCGAGCAGGGCAAAAATGTCTGAAATCACTGGCTTACCGATTGAAACTCTCCTTGGAGCCTGATCAGTTCCAGAAAATTGGGAAATTGGTGTCGTCCTAATCTTTGATCATAATTATATTCTGCCTTGCGGAGTGCCAAGCAAGAATGGCGGCGTCTGGACTCTTCTTGGAAATCTTCGTGCCCGGTGAATAAAAGCCTCAACTTTCGGCTGCTGGCCAATAGAGACATGACACAAATCTTGCATTATTGCCGATTTTCTACCTATCACTCGCTGGGAGAATGAGGTGGGCAAGGTAATGGTGTGATGCTGAACATTGTTTTTACATTATTCGGAAATCCAAACAGAGTGACTGACCTTGAACTACCTTGGATTGAGCGACTTGGTGACTTAGCAATATTGGATTAAACAAAGTCGGAATATGGCTGAGGCTCTGGGTGTCGTTTCCAGTGGCTTTGCGGTGGTATCTCTGGCGTTGCAACTTGTTGAAGCGGCGCAGAAACTTCATACCTTCTGGCAAACCTTCCAAGAGTCGGGATCTGATGTGGAACGCATCAAGGGCCATTTGACTACAATTCAAGCAGTGGCTACCACTATTGCTGAGACATGTCAAAAAGAACCCCAGATCCAATGTGGAGAGTCAGTGATAAGTTGTTTGCTTGCATGCAAAGCAAGGGCCGATAAATTAGCACTTTTGGTAGGAGATATGAGCCCTAAAATCGGAACCCGCCCATGGGAAAAAGGTTGGATCAGTTTGCGAGCAACAGTCAAGGACAAGACTATCCGCAAGATCGAGAGTCAACTACATGGGGACGTACAGATGCTTCTGTTATCACTCCAGCCTTTCTTTCAGTAAGACTCTGAAGACACAGCATCCGAAATGCATGCTAAGTTGCTCACTTAGTCAAACTCATCATCAGATGCTGAAGGTCATCAATACGAATATATCCAAACAAACTTCTGATCGTGGAGTTGAAGCAAGCTTAGCGTGCGTTGGCTCTTCTGAAAGCTCCATCACCAATCCTAAGAAGCTTCCCAAATTAATATCCGGTCAAGCTTCATCGTACATGAAGCTTTCTAAGCTCGGGCCGGCAAATGCCTCTCAACAACGAGAAAGGTACTTTTGCATCAAAGTTGATTCTTATCATGCAATGGAAAGTTTACTCAACTATTTCGGAGTAAATTTACCCACTCATTTGAGTGATCGTCTGCAGCAGTATATTTTTGGTGTCAATTATAGCTCTGCAGCGCACTTCTTATATCTGGACGACGAACCAACTGTTCTCCGAAATATTAAACGAAGGTTCAAATTCAATTTACTCGGATTTGTCTGCCAATTTCAGACAACAAGTCTGCCTCGATCGATCACCTACATTCCAATCGAGCCTTGTCAGTCTCAAATTTTTAAGCTTTGCTTGGAAGGTAATGTCGAAATGGTCAAAATTTGGTTCCTGAGCTCTCGAGTATCGCCTTACGTAGTAAATCAACACGGAGAGAACCTCCTTCACGTGAGTTATTTTGGCTACTTCATTCAGTGTAATCTGGCTAAAGTAAGCAGTTCGCGGCCCGATACGCACATGCGGAACTATGTAATCTGCTGCTAGATGTTGGAGTAGATGGCGCTGCGTACGATGATCGTCTACTGACTCCTCTTGATCATCTTGCTCGCCGCGTGTGCATGAGTACGGCAGATCCAACTCAGGTAGTTAATACCATCCGAGCATTAGTGGAACGAGGACGTTGTCAGCCGTTGCTTCCCGTTACTAGCAATGCAGTGGCATTCTACAGCGGGCCGGAAGAAGGATTCGCTTGGCTATTTGCGTCCGAACATGAAGGAATGGATCTGGAGGAGCTAGACTCGGAGGGTTGGACGCGTCTAGGTGATGCTGCTCTCAATTTCGGGTCGTGGACTAAGCTTTGTATCGACGATCCGGCGGTGTCTTGGCAATGTCTATATCTTCTACGAGCAGGTGCCAATCCTCATGCAAGGAGCTCTGAGGGACGGCTTACACCACTTGATGCCTATCTCAGAGGTGGTACAACACATCAGGTGGAGCACGCACGGAAGTGGCTGCAGATTCTTTCGAAAAGTGGCATAGACCTGCATAAATACGCCGCTGAAGAACAGCATTTACATCACCCAGAACACATTTTGGAAATGAGCTGGTATGAAGAGCTATGGCGATGGATTGACATCAAACGTCGAATTGTTTACCATTTCGGAGAGACTTCAGATGAGCTCCAAATTTGGCTTGAGGACTATGATGCTCTCAACTGGTTCGGAAATGGCAGATTCGATTTGGATGTGTTCTTGCTTTGCACTGCAGCAGAAAGTGCGGCTCGCTGGAAGATGATAAACGAAGTTGACAACATGGTCATACTCGACGAAGATGGAGAACCCCAATCTCTTCTCTGTCATCAACCCCCAAGCGCTTTTTCAATCTTTCGATCTTATTTTTCTGCTCGATGGTTTCAAATACTAGTGTTGTCTTTGGTGCTCCATTACTTTTTCTATATTGTTTTAGTTACTCGTTGAAATTCTCTTAGTAGGCAATTAGTAGGCAATCAAAAGGTGGGACATGGAGCAGGCTTCGTTTGATTACTTGACGAACACGTTAGATGTGTTCGTATTTTTGAAGTCCGGGCAAGCTTGAGAATATAATCCGTATATATGTCACATTGGCTAGAAAAACAATCGCCAGAGCTGTTTCGATTTTACTCCTCGAAAATATGACTTCGACAGCTACAATCCCAATACAAACTAGTATCCTATATTAAATTTTCGCGATACATGATCCATACGTGATTTATATCACCAGAATAATGTTGGTGTTCCTAATGGTACCTAATTTCACGGCTTGCATAGATACGTGTAGTGCGACGCCTCTTTGCGTGGCCTGTGACGTGAGTGCAACCGCTTCCGTCGACCTCTTCTCATGTTCTATGAAATAACTCTTATCACTTTCTTCACTTCTGCCACATGCTACGGGAGTTTTATCTGCTGATTTCCTCACTTCCCTCCGATTGCGCTTTCAATTGATAATTGCTGACCTTCACATTCAGTGGTAACCACCGAGCTCGGTTTACGCAGGATGTTTTTTGCTGAGCTCGACAACCTGGGGATCGGATGAGAATGGGATCTCTAACTCGGTCATCTTAGTGGGGTATACAGGTCCTTAATTGTTACGATGCGAGTTGCGAGATGCGAGATGACAACCGGGGCCCCGGGGTGCGGCTATGCCTCTACCCGCCTTTTCAGACCTGGATCGATGACTTTAGTAGCTTGGAATTTTGGTTTTATGAAAGATTAGCTCACACAAAATTAAATCCCACTACTTGGTTCCGAGTAGCAACTTCTCTACTAATGAGATCGCACTCACGTTTTTCTTACCCACTTTCCTCTTTCATCACAACATATATCCCTAGGCTGTTACAAACGATATGACGTCTAGCTAGACCTTAACGCATTGTTCTATGAATCAGAATTGAGATCCTGAAACTTTTTCTTAGAGGTGATTTGTTCAAATTCTTACTTACTGCCGATCTTAGTTATATTTGGTGTTTGATTCGATGAGTTGCTATCTTCTAGGCCAAAACCCCGCTGCGGAGCCGAGCGGAGCCGATTGCGCATATGCTCGGCCAATGAGATGTAGCCTTGGCGGACTTCATACTCCCTATCTCCGTCTGACAGATGTTTCTCCATGTATATAAGTCATTGAATGGCTCTCTGCCCTATCTAGAATCTAGATTTCATACCTAAAACATGGCATCGAATATTGCCCGCCCGCCGTACGACCCCGAGCTGAACAAAATACTCACCTCGCTTAGTTTTCCCCCTATCATTACCCCTGAACACATACCAGCCGTCCGGGCAAGACCAACGGCAGGACCAGAGCAGTTTCTTGTTGGGCTACCCATCACACATGAAGACCTCTTTATCAAAGGTCCAGGCGGAGACATTCCTATTTCAGTCTTTCGATCGAGCACTTCAGCTTCCACCAAGCGCCCCACCATCCTCTGGTTTCACGGCGGAGGATTCTTCGCTGGCAGCCGCTTCGGTGGAATACCGAATCTCCTCAAGTTTGTACAAGAGCTAGATTCAGTCATCATTACCGTGGAATACCGTCTTGGTCCCGAACATCCCGATCCCGCACCTGTGGAAGATGGCTATGCATCACTCGTTTGGATCAGCGAGAACAGTGTGGAACTCGGCATTGATGCTACGAGGTTGATGATTGCAGGCAGCTCGGCGGGAGCAGGACTAGCTGCTGGAGTGGCGTTGTATGCTCGTGATCATGGGGGCCCAGCCATCTATGCACAGCTTCTGCAGAGTCCGATGATAGACGACCGTCTCGAGACGTTGGCGAATCAGCAGTATACTGATGATGGGACACTCACACGAGGAAGCGCGGAGACGGGATGGAATGCCCTGCTTGGAAGTAGGAGAGGAGGGAAAGGTGTCAGTATCTATGCGGCACCTGGTCGAGCAACTGACCTTTCAGGTTTGCCGCCGGCGTTCATTGATGGTGGAGATGCGGAAATCTTTAGAGATGACATTATGGCATTTGCTTCAAAGTTTTGGGCTGCGGGTGTGCAGGCTGAGTTGCATATTTGGGGTGGTGCTTTTCATAGGTTTCAGGCTTTTGCTCCCAAGGCTGCAATCACTGTAATTGCAGACACAACGAGAGATGCATGGGTGAGGCGGATACTAGCTGCATAGTTTATTTGAAATTGGCAACCTAGTTTATCTATAGAACCATGTGCAAATTACTCCAGTTTCCTGGACTGTGTGCCTCTGTTTGTTAAGGTAAGACTTGTAAAGTTGAGTGCTGAGAGGATATGGAAAACCCCTCTCTCCTTATTCAGCTCTGTAAGTCTGTACAATTTACAAACATATACAATGGATGAAGCCTACTCGATCTCGAAGAGAGCTGAGGTATAGATGCACAAGCTAGGTGATGCGTAGGCCATTGAGAATTAGCCAGAGAGAATTCTGTTGAATACGTTTAGTCCTCAAGCTCGGATATTCCAAGTCCGCTCGCTATTCAGTGTATATGATAGTGAGTGTTCAGCTGCTACAAGTTGTGGCATGTGGTCGGAAAGCCGGAGTTGTAACTCGGACACATCAGTTCTCAAGTATTAGGGCATTTTGCCATTTTCTGGCTCGGCCGTCGATTGTAGTGGCAAGCACCTCGCTCGGTCTTCACTATTCATAGACGCCAATGCTTCAGTTGCCCTTTGGAAATAATCTTTCGCTGCAACGAAACATAAAGGACTTCGGGATACGACTTTTCTTCAGTCAAAATCAAAATAGAGGGACTCTGCTTATTATCTACTATTGAGTCTATATATTTCTGAGGTGTAATTTGGGGCAGTGTACTCATTGTAAAGGACTAAGATCTTCGATGTGCGAAAAACAGTTCAAAACATTCCATCCTTGGAAATCTAGCGAAACTATCTAAATATAGGTATCCCAAAATGAATTTATTATGATTCCTCTTCTTTTGTTACATTTGAAAGTACGAATGGAGTGGGCTGTATCCGTGATAGGGGCAAATTTCAGTGAAGACTCCGGTTAGAACTAATGCGGGTGTGATGAGAATCTTCGGTGTAAATAAGTACCACAGAATTGACCGATGCCGCGAACTGTATATAAGGAATCTATAATCGAGAAAGACCATTCAGCCTCGGTGTCACAAATGACGACGCCTGGTTTTCGTGTGGCTAAACTCTGCCTGCATATCATGGATGCATTGTGCCTATTATTAGCGACTCCGCACTCCCCCCAAGCATTTCTACTACGCCGTGGTGGCAAATACTAACGAGTTCTTGATCCACTGCAGATGACATCGATCTGTACTTTTGGGGCAAAGCAGCATTGGACGCCGACCCGAGTCATGATCCTTCAGGGAACCTGCATGTCAAGTTACCCCGGATTTTCGTGCCTGTCAACAAGCATAAATTCAGCCGCAGATAGTGGAGTCTGTATTTCTAGATTTGCATGGGACGAAGCATGGAAACATCCTTGATTTTCAATCGACTAGCGTGGCATGTGGCAAGTCGGGAGAAGTCAGTCTAACGATTCGATGGGGTGATGCTACACGAACACAATCTACAGCCGCGAAATTGGGACAGAATTTGTGCTCCCATAATCCTAGAAACCTGGCACTAGAAAGAGAAAGGATCTACCATTAACCACCTGACTATTCAGCTTCTAGCCCATGCTTCCCTGCGTGAGCTGTGGGTTATCGTCATGGCTAAAAGCCATGTACGCATCTAGAGTCCCTTCTCCATCTGAAGTTCTGCAAGAAGTAAAGCGTGGCTGAAAATAAACTTCTCGTTAGTCACGGGTTATTATGCGAATACAACGCTGTCTTGCCGGAGCATAGTACTTGAAAGCAAGTCTATAAGAACCCCCATAGTTCCCTTCCTTTTCTTCAATAGACCACAGATTCATCCCAGCAAAATCCGTCTTAAATTAATACTGTCAGATCTTCTTCATCTAATATCCTTTCCAATTCTAAGGGCATCAAAATGCTCCTCGGAAATCTATTCGCCGGGTTTGCCATCGCGGCCATGGCTATTGCACCAGGTCAGCCTCACCTCACCAATTTGTATGGGTAGCTCATACTGATATTTCCCTGTCACCAGTTGCATGTGCCCCAACTGCAGAGCCAGAAGTTGCGACTGTGGTGGTCAAGCGCACATCGATCGGTGACAAGGCCCGAACATGTCTCAGCGGCGTCCAAAAGCATTGCGGAAACATAAGTACTTTTATCGAACCCCTCAAGCGCCTCAGGCTAATCACGGTTATCGTATAGATAACAATATCCAAAGTCATGGCGGTGTTATTGATGTCACAGTAAGCCCAACCACCGAACCTGCAAACGCCCATCTAACAAAATGAAGCTGGCAGCATCCATTAAAATTGATCTGAGCGAAATAGTTGTACTGGTCACCACCTTAGTGGGAGATATCACAGAAGGTGTCTTAAGCCAGGATGACGTCCAGGACTGCGGTCCGGTATACGTCAGCATCGTACAACTTCTAACGAATCTCTTGATCTCAATTTCCGGCGCTTGTCAGCCAGGTAAGCATTGCCACCCTTGCCCGTCTCCTCCTTGGGTTCTGGTGACTGACTAGGTAAATTCTCACAGGAGCAATCACTGTCCTCGCCAGCGTCGTGCTCAGCCTTAGTATACAGATTGGACTCATAGCTAGTAGCTTGTTGACCACTATTGAGGGTCTTTTAGGCTTGCTTCTTTCTCTCCTTGGTGGGATCTTGGCAACCTTGCAAGGGAACATCAATTCTTGTGTCTCTTCCTTCAATTCCGCTTGCGGACCCTTTGGAGGTCATTAAATGGAAGGAATCAAGAGTTCCAAATTGGAAGCCTTCCAAAAGGTTGTGTCTACAAGTAGTTTGACTAGTGGACCAATGGTGTGGTCGATCACTGTGGGGTAGTGGAGCAGCGGGGTACGGGGATCAAATGTTCTGCAGAATTTAGTTTCGTCGGGTCGCAGCAATGGATTGAGAAGTGTTTGATTTATTATGAATCTGAAGGTATTAATTAAAATCGTGATGAATATCAGCTGTTCAAAGTTTCATAACTGTTTTGAAAAGCGACCCGAGATCGGTTCCGCTCTATCTTAGATCCTGCAGGGGGACGGAACCATTCCGAGACGGGCACTTCACTTCATCCAAAAGAAATTGTCCAGGAAGGTACTTAGTTTTCCTCGTCATACACTTATATCATCCTGAAGATTGCGACTATGGTATTCTATGAGCCTGGGGTCACTTCGCATAATCTCCCTCGAGATCCATTCAAGGTATGGCTCAGCTGGCTCAAGATCTTCGTCATCAGAACTCATATTCGAAATCCAGTCATGTGTAGTTCCTCGACCTATCGGATGGATTTCTACTCGATCTGCTGATGGCAAAGATAATCTCGCTCCGTACAGGTGTGTTTTATGTCACTCCTCAAGTCTTCATCGCAAATACTGACCGCCCTTAGCCAATTCAACAACCTCACTTTCGATCCGCCGTACGTAATGTTTGCAGCAAATCAAACAGAAACAAATACCCGAAAAGATACAGTGGTAAATGTCGAGTCCACAGGTTCGTTCGCCTGGAACATATGTACCTGGGACCTCCGTCATGCCATGAACATCACCAGCGAGCAGCTCCCGAACTCCGTGGATGAATTTGTCAGATCGGGATTAACGAAGACACCATCCACGGTTCTCAATCACACTGTGCCTATGGTTGCCGAATCCCCCATTAAGTTTGAGTGTGCTTACTTCTCTACTTTGAGATTGCCTGGAAATCCTCCGATGGGAAGCGTGGATGTGATCATTGGCAAGGTGGTGGGGATTCACATTAAAGATCAAGTGTTGACGGAAGGAATGATTGATTTGAAGAAGGTGATGCCGATTGCAAGATGTGGGTACTATGAATATGCGGTTGTTCAAGAGACGTTTGCTATGATGCCGCCCGGGGATGGGAAGATGGCTGTCGGGCTGGAGGGCAGTACTGCCGGGAACGCGAAAGAATGGAAGCAGATGAATGAGGACAAGAAACAAGAGGAGCTATAGAAGAATAACTGTGTGAACGCTGATTTTTTTGAGCATATTACACCTCCTGACTTTTCCTGTTTTAATATCAAGAAAGAGAAGAATACTATTGCGAAATATTGCTGTCTCTTAAGCAGTCCTCTCTCCTGAACCCTCTTCTAACATTAGTTATTCTCTATTCCTTTTCTGCATACTTCTAATCTACCAAATAACATGAAATCTACTTGTTAAGCTTAAATCGCGATCAAAATTTACCCTGTAACTCAGCGCAAAGGCCGAGATCCTTTAGAAGGTCGCCTGCTACAACATCCATCCCGGCACTTCTCTGGTCTTCAATACCAAACCCCAACATCAATACATCATCAAGATATCCCACGTATCTCTGCCCTTCGTCCCTCCAATTCATAGATGTGATATAAATCATCTCAGTCTGGTCCCAAGACTTTCTCGACTCCGCATTGTAGAATTGAGGAATTCTCCCGCGGCCTGGTCCTCCCCTCCCACGAATCCAGAATGGCTTTTTGGTCAGGCCATATATTCCAAAAGGCGCTTTATTATGTATAAGCATCACGTATGGCTCATAGACAGAGTGAAATCCATGCCATAACTTTTGTTGGTAGATGTGCATGATGTACGTGTTGGCTTCGGTGTTGCAATCGCGATCTGCTCGTCGACAAAGCACGATCGCGAGTGAATTAGTACCTTGATGAAGGTCTTCATCCTGGACAAGGACTGGCATATAAGCAGCCATACACTTCTCGTCATTGCTGGCCACTAAAGGTGCAAGATCATCGCCAATTGTTCCATCTTTCTCCATCTTGACAAACGATCGCTTTGGTGAGATGTCGTGGTGAAGGTACATGTCTCCAGAGGTATCCCAAAAGACGAACCAGTTCTTCTCCAAAGGTCCAAAGTTAGGTCTCTGAAGCTCTTTGCCAATGAGATAACCTGTGTCGGCAGTATCTAGCCATATCAGGACAGGCCAGTTGATGAGTGCTCTGAAGTCCTGCATCCATTGGCCAAAACAAGTAAACTGAGAGTTGGATCCGTAGATGATATAGGGTGATTCAGGCCCATAAAACACTCTTGCATCGTGAGGTCCAACATTCATGTTGAGTATCATGATCTTGCCTTCACACTTCCCTCCGCGAGTAGCAGATATTGGCAATATCTCAGGTTTATCGACGCATCTCAGAGCACCTCTGTGGAATTTTGCCTCGCAAGTGATCTCTACACTCCACTGACCAATAAATGGAGTTTTGGGTGGTTCCATCCTCTGTGCCACGACAATCCATACATCCGTCTTGTTCGGGTGGGGAAGAATGTTTGGATTGATGGTTGCAGCCCCCAGAAAGTCAATCGTCCAGTATTGTCCATCGTTCCGCGAGACAGAAGAAAGTTCATTGTGTGTTTTTGGTGGAGAGGCAGGGTTTCTGTTGCTGTACACTGGACTTTGGCCAACCCCACCTGGACCACCCCAAAACGAGATGGAAGCGAGCTTTTCGTGGTAGGATTTCGTGGTCGAAAATATAAACAGTATTACCAGTACCAAGCCAACGAAAGCTGGGAGAAGGTTGGGTCGTTTGGCTAACATCTTCGACTTTAGACCTAGGTTTTGAGGTTCCTGATAATGAAGACTGAGTGAAAGCGAGCAAAATACATGCTGCGGATGAGGAAAGGGCCATCAAGAAACGAAGCTTAAACATTGGACGATGTTTCAAAGTCTCGAGCCTGGGAAGACAACTTGTAAGCGAAAGTTGCGAGCACTCGGACAAAGTGCGTATCCTCAAACGCGAATGACTCGTAGGTGATACTATATACACCACGTTCCACCCACAACAAGCTGTTTTAGGGGGCCAATCGCGACACGATGAAGGCAGAATTTGGGATTTGTCTTCTTTTTGGAGGTGATTGGACGCGCTCGTTGACTTTCGACTCTGATAAATGCAAAGCATTCAGTTTTACTTTGTTTAGATATAACCTTTGATCTTGCATGGAAGTCTGCAAGCACCAAAGATCTATATGCAAGGATCGCGGAATGATGAAGTGGAGGGCGAGGTTGCGGGGTTGTCACGTGGACTGGTTTCCGGAAAGCGGGGTCAAGATTACTAGAAGAATAATACTAACATTTATTTAATAGTCGGTGCGCCTCTCCTGCTCGCTTCGCTCACAGTCGGGAAAAGCAAGTATCCCGTTCAACCAAGTGTCCCGCCGAGATTACACTGTAACCTTAATTTAGGTGCGTACCCTACTAAAAATCATATATCTTCATAACCTAATTAGGATTATTAGTTACTAAAATCTATAAGTCTTCTAATAATATAAAATCTGTATTCCTCCTAATACTGTCTATAGAACTCGTATAACTCTCTACGTCTGACGAATCTACGTCGTACGTAGGCGGTGGGGGGCTAGAATCTATATACTCTACCCCTCTATCCCTCTTATATACCCGCGTAGTAGTTAATATCTTCACATCTTCGTCCTCCTCTGCCTGTTCGTCTTCGTTTAGTGGTAATAGCTTTCCAGGAGATTATTAGTAAGCCCGGTACTCGTTAACCATCTTCTTTAAGAGAGGGTAAAAGTCCTCCTTAAGACTAGCTCTCTCTATAAGAGTTAGATTCTTATTAGGTTCACGAATTAGTACGAGATCCTTAATTAAGACGAACTCGCCTCTTTCTAGTATATCTTTAACTCTTACTAGTCTAGCCTTCTCATCTTTGCGTGCTTGAATGCCGGCTTCCTTTAGAGTATTCTTAGCCTTATTAATAGTGATCTATAGCTTCTTCTCTGCCCTATATAGGGCCTCCCTTATATCTTTATCTTCCTTCTCCTTAATCTCAACTCATAGTTATGCGACCGACGTACTAGGGCCTCCTTTGTGTGTACTCTTACGCGACTTCGCCTTGCGGTTATAGTCCTTACGGAGCTTGGTTTGAAGTACCTAGTATTGAACCTCTAGTAGATAAGACTTCTGTATTTAAACGCTAGCCCGCTTAATAGCTCTCTTCTATCTCTTCATGGCACGGTCTAAGAACTTAGTTAGATCTCGATTGGTAAGCTCGTTTAGAGTTGTAGTAAGTTCCTCATTAGCAATAGACGGAAAATTACACTAATCGGTAGTAGATACGTCAACTACACGACGCAGGAGAGATCGTACAAGGCAAGCTTCTTTGAGTTTGTGAATATGTTCAAGGTTTATGCGCAAGATCCCGTGGTACCACATTATGTGTCTTAATACTACATGGCGCTGAAAGAGACGATAGTATTAAGGTGTGTAAATACAGTTTTCGTCTCCTTAGAATAATCGAATTGACTACTTAACTCGGAATCTCTGCTTACTCTCTTGTGAAATTGACAGCGGTTCTAGTGGTTCCATGGGCGGTAGATATATTAGAGAAAATGGAATTGAGATGGCACCAAAGACCTGTTAAATAAAGGCCTCATTCATCCTTGCCATTGCATATACTTTATCCCACATCATTCTATGTGTAATATTTCTCAATTTCAGCATATTAATGTGTCTGTGTGGGCCCTCATTTTAGCCTCTTCAACCCATTTATGAAATCCTGCAAGATCTTCCCAGAGACGAATTGAGCGGTTTCCTCTGATTGTCTACAACTCAACTTCCCGAATATCACAGCCCTGTTCCTTGACCAGAGAGTTAATACATCTGGCTATATGCCAAGAATTTCAAGATGTGGCTCTGAGGGAGACCCGTGATCCTGTAGAGCTGGAACTTGTCCAAGATCAGGCTATGTTCTCCCTTCTCACTTAATGGTCCATATTTTTCGTACGTGGGGCCGCTGCCGTGAACTTTATGACCCAACGTTGACTGTCCGTTGGCGGAGATGACTGCTCGGCTGCAATTTTATGGTGATTGAAGCTGAGAAGGAAGATTGCCAGCTTTGAGATCGTGAGGTGGTTGGCCAGGACATGAGGAACATCAGTGGAGATTGAAACCGACACACCACCCTAGGGACAATGCAATCCATATTGCGGTAACTTGTATCAGAGTCTTCAAATTACCATCTACCTCTTTCGACGTACATGAATTTCCAGATTCATCTGACGCTTCGACGGTAGACGTAAGATCCGTTCCAGAGGGGTCATGATTATGATCTGTGGAAGAATAATGTTCGGAAATTTCCAATCGGGTTCGCGTGAGTGATGCAAGTATAGGATTCCGACGACGTCCGTAATTTACCACGCTCAATTTGTATTGCTGCTCCTGCGCAGGTGTTGAAACAGCGAAGCTGGAGGTATACGAGAGTATATTGAGGGCAGCCTGCTCTCTGAAGCAAGGGCTTAGAGGGGGTATATATATACATGCTAGCGTACAGCTGAGACGTGTGCGGTAAGAGAGAAATTGGTAAAACGTGCACTGACGTCACGTTTCAACAGCAGGGCTGCCATCAGGAGCCGATTTTGGAGTGATGTTGAAGCCATGGTCCATCCTCCCAACCGGTTGCCATTTCGCGGCCGAAAACCCATTTGAAGTACCGGTTTCCAGTACGAACTCGAAGACCTCGTTCGGAAAGCAAGTAGCTTTCCAAGTGGAACCACCAGCGAAGCATATTTCGGCCTCTTGGTTGTCTCTATGCCAGCCCACAATCACAGCCAGAGCTTCTTCGATAGTGTCAGCACTGCAGTGATCCTGAGTTGTGTTGTAGTCGTCAATTTTGAGAACTATGATTCGACTATCTCGCCACGCTCTCCGTCTCTTAAACATGCGTAAACATTCTCCGTGGGACAGCTTGGGAGCATGGACCTTTGCAGCCACTACATCAATAACGGGCTGTGGGCGATCTAGAGACGAGAGTTCTTGAAGCTGGAAAAGAACCTTCGGCGTGATGTTGAAAATTCTCTGAGTGCTTGAGAGAGGTGCCGCCTGAGCGAGAACATACGTTTTCCTAGCATTGTGTAGGTTTCTTCTCTTTTTATGCTCCATGCTTGCGTCTTCCCCTCGTCTTAGAGACGCGCTATCGTCTTGTGTCCTTTCCGTGACACGAATTTTTGGTACACCTAGATGTGGCAAACTCTTTGGAGTCATCAACTTTGCGTCAAACTCCTTGGTTTACGCCGACTTCGAAGATGTCTTAACGGTTTGTACTTGTAAAATATAATTCTGTGCGGTAGGCGGGGTTCAAGGAGCAGCGTGTGATACTGGGCTCGTGTACTTCGGAACTCCACATAGCGACTTTACTTGATTGGGAATCATTTAGCAGATTGCAGAATTTCTATTGGCCGAAACCGCGTTATTAGTATTGTAGAATTTGCTAGAAGCAAATTACATCTGATCCCCGAGTACCAAGTACTATCATTGTTGTAATTGAGGTGCCGGAAGTGTGACAGTTCTTAGCCAGTTGACGCATATTTCCACATGACGTACGGCAGAGCCTCTGACTCGTAACGAACTGCCGAGGTGGGAAGGGGGTTGAGCTAGTCTCGAATTTCGGGTTTCGAATTTCGAATTTCGGATTTCGGATTGCTTTCGCTCGCTTAGCGTGTCCAGGATTCGTATTCAGATTCCCTATCCGCAGCAAGGGCAGGCAGCAAGCACCGAAGTCATCCATGCCCTTGCTCTTCTCGGTTCGGCACCAAAATGTCAGTCAGCATCTAGATGAACCAGCGTACCTTAAGGTCACATCGCATTTGCCTTCACATAAAATTCTCTATCCTACCTTATATATTCCGCACTCTTAATCATACCCCAGACTTTCATCATCACCTCCATCTGAATCAACCATCAACATGCCATCACGTGCAACACATTCAAAGTCGCATCATGGTTGCACCCAGTGCAAGGTCAAAAGAGTGAAGGCTGGTAACCACCTTCCCCTACATTCGTCTGGACTGGAAATGCTGATTGTGTTCTGTGCAAAGTGCGACGAGAGTAAACCATCATGTTCCCGATGCGTCAGGCAAAATAGAGAATGCGATTACAAAGACACCATATTGCAGTCTGCGTTCGGGTCGCTCTCTCCAGGAAGATCACCACCTTCGAGCAGCTGCGTAGTTCCTAGCTCCGCGGCACAGGTCCGATTGATGAAAGGGCCCAACTCCGCTCCTATTAAAGAATCGAGTTCGTCGCCAAGGCCATCTTCATCCGAGAGATACTTCTCAACACAGGACCTCGAGCTAATTTTCCACTACACTCTCTACACGTCTCTTACTCTTGCAACCAGCAAATCGGACGAAGAGCTATGGCAGCTCGTTGTGCCGCAAGAGGCATTTTCCAGCCATTTCCTAATGTACGGTTTACTTTCAATCTCCTCGCTGCACATTGCACATCTCCGACCCTCCAACGCAGAATGCTACAAAAATCTTGGAGCGCAACACTACAGCTCGGCAATGGAGCTCTTGAAACCCGTACTCCAAGGCCTCGGTTCCGGTGATGCAGACGCTGTCGCCACCTTCATTCCATTGTTAACGTCCATCTCGTTTGCAACGTTGCCAGAGCTGCCTCCTATAGCGACAGACTACCTCGAACTTATTCTCGCCAAATTTCGCTCACTGCGTGCGGTGAAGGATATGCTACAAAGCGTCTGGCCGATGCTGGAAACGAGCTCGGTCGGGTTATTCTTGTTCATGGATACTGCGAGAAGAGCGGATCCCAAAGCAGTCAACACAGACGTTGCATTGGAAGCACTAGAATGGCGTGTCCATGCTGAAGTAGTATCGAAACTGCTCAGAACCGAATACTTGGATGCAGTGCGGTATCTTCGACACTCCTTGCAACATAAGGTGCAGGTTCTTACATGGCCGCTCTTGGTCTCCGACCTTTTTTTCCAAGCAATGACCGAGAGAGAACCGGCCGCTATTGCCATACTCGGCTTTTACGGAGCATTGTTGCATATGATGGAGGCTGTCTGGTATGTAGGGGATAAAGGATATCGTATAGTGTCAGCTGCAGCTGAGATTCTCCCACCAGAATGGAAGACCTTAATGAGGTGGGCAAGTATGCATGTCAACCTCCCACAATAATTCATATTTGCCAGCCTCAATGCTGAGAGTGAACTTTAGGCTGTAGCTATAGCCCACTAAGATGATGTCCAATCATACATAGTCTTTCTTTGTACCACTAGATTGGCCAGCGGACGCTTGGTCAACCTGTGACAACAGGCAGGTGGAAGCGGGGGTATTACCTTGGCCCAGACAAAGCCAATATTTGTAATGTGTTTGCAACATCTGCAGATTCCACGGAAACAGTGGGTGGGACAGGGCTCGTTTGTTTTTGAATTGGGGTAAAGAAGAAGGGCAGGCTTAATTGCGTCCTCCAAATAACAAGCGTTCTGCAGGAGGTAACTGAAGGTCTCTTCTCCATTTTGGTGTTGACAGGCGAGGATTGGGAATGGAGGGGACAACGAAATACTAGGTAGAGTTAAGTTGATAAGGATAGAGAATTTGCCAAATGCGAATATCAAAATCCAATACTCAGAGTGCACCTCAATATTCTGCAGCTTCGCGGCACACCGACTAAAGAGAACCTGGCAAACATAATGATCAATACTAATCTATAAACCCGACTTAGTTGCTTTTATCTTATGCGCTTGAGATTAAAGCCGATATAATTTATAGTTATTAAACAATTATAAGGTAAAGTCATTGTCTTGGGTTTCTCGACGCCTGAAAATATCGGTAAAAACACGAACTTTTTGCGGCAGGCTCGTTACGACCCGCCAATCGCAAGCCGATGCGAACAGCCGGGCCGCAATCGCCCTACCGTCGAACTTGGAAAAAGTGGGGACGTCATCCCTCCTCAAGTCACCAGCCGAACAGTATCCTCAGTACGAAATACGAGGTATAAAGTACGAAGCACGGTCTTCAAGTGCGAAGGACGAAGGACGAGGCCTTCCCTTCCTCCCCGGATCTTGGCCTCCATCTGGAATGCTCCCTTTCCCCTTACCTCACGCCTAGCGCCTCTACTAATGGTTGCTTTATCCACGAGCACTTGGTTTAAGTTCCTCCTTCGTTGTAACATTGTTTTCCTTGAGCTTCCGCTCTGCTCTACTGTCTACACTGCACTGCAGCATCGCAGTAAATTTTCTTGCCTGCGGACTATATCTACAGCAGCCAGCCATGGCCAACGATGGAAGCAGCAGCGGCAGCAGCTACGACTGGAAGGCTTACCGGTACGACCCGTCGCTGGTAGCCGCCATCATTTTCATTGTGTGCTTCGTCGTGACGACCTTCTTCCATTTGTACCAGCTGATCCGGACGCAGACCTGGTATTTCATCCCGCTATGCATAGGGGGTTTCTGTGAGCTCTTTCTTTTACTTCCCCTCCCTCTGTCGAAGCCTTCCCTCTTCCTCGCTTAACAGATGAGCAAGAGCAATGAAGAGGTCGAATGGGGAGCTTAGATAAATAATTTTGCTGGTGGTATTGCTGTTGCTAATGTATATCTTCTACCTACTTAGTCGAATGGATCGGGTACGTTGGACGCACGCTGTCAAGTCGGGAGTCACCAAACTGGTCGCTGGGTCCGTATATAATGCAGACGTTACTGCTACTGATTGCGCCGGCCCTCTTCGCGGCGAGCATCTACATGGAGCTTGGGCGTATCATCGAGCTCGTGGATGGCGAGGCGCACGCCATGATTAGGAAGCGCTGGCTCACGAAGCTGTTCGTTTGTGGAGATGTGCTTTCCTTCACTTTGCAGATGGCAGGTACGTGTTCTCACCTTCTAATTCCATTCCCATTTCCAATCCGAAAATAATTTTTCCACCTTCCATCCTTTCCCTGTTAGAGATCTAGATGAGAAGACACGAAAAAAAAAGGCCCAAGCTAACGCGAATCTTTTCATCTTCCCACAGGCGGCGGGATCATGTCCTCCGGAAGTCTCGACTCCGTGCACCTGGGTGAGAAAATCGTCATCGGCGGGCTCTTCATGCAGATTGCCTTCTTCGGGTTCTTCGTCTTTGTGTCCTTCTCCTTTAACATCCGCATGCACTGGCTGCCGACCGAGAAGGCCGAGCAGCGTCACGGCGTCTGGCACAAGCACCTCAACACCCTCTATTTCGCTAGCATGCTGATCATGGTGCGCTCCATCTTCCGCGTTGTCGAGTATATCCAGGGCAATGACGGCTACTTGCTCAGGCATGAGTACTTCTTGTATATTTTCGATGCTGTGTTGATGCTGGCTGTGATGGTCGCCTTTAATTTCGTCCATCCGAGTGAGGTGAATGCCCTGTTGAAAGGCGGCAGGATGGCCAAGGGCCTCAAGATGTATAGAGTGAGGTGAGGTGGGGTGGTTTTGGGTACAGGGGGTGAGTGATGGATTTGAGATAGCTAGAGATAGATAGCGCTGGGTTGTAGAATATAATGGTCTGCTGATTGGATTGGAAATGACATAGACGTATAGACGACCTTTCGTGTCGCCTATTGATAACGGTCACGGCGAAGATTTAGAGACAGGCAATTAAATAGGCGTATCGATTATTAGGCTGTGCGCGGAGAATAATAACACTTGTGAATTGACTTTTTTCTCTCTCTGACAGCTATATCCTGTTTCCCCGATAGAGTTCACTGGGAAGTCTAATCACAGCCGAGCTCTTTCAATTCTGGAGCCTCTGACTTTGTCAGTATAGAATAGCTGATGTAAGATTTCTGAGCCATCCTACTTCCTTCCTCCTTTCTTAAACTGGGCAATCCAACGGCACGTCGCCCATCTTTCATCCTTTCAAAAACATCTGACACGATAAAGCTAACAGATAATACCAATACCACTGTTCTCTCTCTTTGCCCTGGTCTTTTGACCCCCGAGATTTACATGGCGCTGCATTCAACCAGAGAGATCTCTTGCTTGGATGAATTATCAAGAAGATAATGCTTCGCTTCCAAGAAATGGATTCTCCTCTTCTTCAAGGATCGTGGATTTATTGACACCCAACGCACACCATAATACTCGTGTGCGTACAAGAGCACTGGTTTTTCCAGAAGTCCCGAGTCATTGGGACGTGTAAGATCTTTATTGTGGACGCTTATGTCTGGATAGCTTTCAAGGAACTTTGCTGTTTGAACTCGGAAAGGACAAGGTCCTGGAGTGGCCAGGCAATCCATGTTTCCCATTCCGCACCAAGCGTTTGATGTATTTCCTGTAACAACCTCCTGCTCATGCCACGAATCCACCAAAAGTCTTCTACCTTATTCAACAGCAAGCAGAAATGTGTAAGCAATATCAGCGCTGCCGGCTGTCGCTCACTCACCATCGAGAGATAATGCTCAGGGACCCGGGCTGGCCATGACAGCGCAGCAGAGGCAGGATCATTGTTGCTACTTGGTGTTGTCATCATAGTGTATATAATCTTCAACCATCTAAGAGCCTCCTGCAACGAGTCAACCTCAGCGGCAGTGACGGGAACCCTCGTCGAATCCCACAGCTGTTCTAAGGCTGAGAATTTAGCAGACTCTGCAGGATTTGCCTCGGCCTCGAGCTCAGCAGTGTTATCCCAACGAAGAACTGGTTCCAGTGGCCCTTTTGCTACCTCTTCGTAGTAACAAGAAACAATCTTGGCAGAGCCACGGAGTAACTGGACCCACTCAATTGTGCTGGCTTCGGTAGAGTATTCCGCGTTCGCAAAGAAGAGATTGCTCGTGTGTTCGGTTGATGCCCATTCGTAGACGGTGACAAGTACTCCAAATGCAGAGCAAGCATGGCGGTTTAGAGAATTAATACTCTCGACGGCCGACCTGAACATTGGCAGAGCAATTGCGTGATGTGTCGATGCACTAGCCCACAGACTGTCTTTCCTTTTTGGCGATATCCGTGAGAGATGTAAGGCGGCAAGGGCAAGGAGCCCATGAAGAAGGAAATCGTGCGAGAAAGCGATCTGGGGGACAACGTACTGCCACACATGCCGCCTGGCGGGTACGTTGCTGAAGGTTAGACTGGTTGATGCCGTGTAGAAATGTAATAGCTCGAGGTCGGATAGACTCCATTGTGCACCGACAGCGGGGTGACATGATGAAAGCGCAAGTGGAGTCGCCGAGGTTAAGGGAGTCGAGATGAAGGGCGACGAGACCGAGGGCGTCGACACTCCAAGTGAGTTGGTAATTTGTCCATTAGGTGTCCTCGGGCCATGATTCGGATTCGGTGACGAAGATTTTGGTGAAGGATACGTGCACGGTATTGAGCGAAGTATGCAATACTGGCACGCGGGCTTGAGCTCGTCGCACTTGAAAGCAAACTTAGCAAGCGGAAATAAGCGGGGTCGGAGCATAACTGAAGCGCATCAACCCACCTTGATTTTCTTCTGCTTGCAAGTCATGCACCCAGTGCGAGATTTCTGGTGATGTCGTCGGGTTGCCTGCATACTGAAAAGAATCGTCTCTTGAATATGGAGGTGGCGGTACGGTACTGTAGTATTCGGAATTGGGGTTGGAGAAATGCCTGTGTTGAACAGGATGGGGTTGCGAGAACCAGCGAAATACGAAATGCGAAACCCGAGGTGTGCCAGGATGCGACGCTAAATTGGTGTGTTAAGCGGTGTCTTGTAATTCGCCAACGCCGGGGCGAGCGCGCAGGGACTTTGTGATAGTGGTGCAAGTGTCGGCGACGGGTCCGGAAACTTCCAGACTCGGGTCGACGACAGAACTCCTGAGGCGCTTAGGCAAGGATAAAGTCGGTTCAACCTCGTACAACCTCACTGTAACATCCCGATTGGAGTCTCTCTTCCACATGGTAGTGGCACTTCCATCGGCCATTCAAAGCATGGAAAGTGACTAGGTAGTAGCGTCGTCGCATCGCATAACCCTAAATAGAGTCCTAATCAGATTCGAGAGGTCGGGGTCGGGTAGTCTCTCCATCGGCAATTCCAAGTTGGCCCATGTCAACTTCCCTCATCAATTCATGGCAGCACCGATAGCAGGAGAGGCACGGTGCGAAGAATACTGCACGGTGTGGGCAAAGCGTTGCGCTTTCCATTACCACACAGACGCCAATAGGCGCTATTCTACATCGACAAAGATTGCCGCCAAAAAGAATACATTCCCGCCCCGCACCTGGCATTCACATAATTCAATAAAGATCTATAATCTCACACACTTGGTTGCCTTCGCTCGCTAGCACAATCTGACGCGGTCTACCAGTAGACCGATGTTGATGAGCACCCTCACTACCACAGCCCACACTGTGACCATGGTCCGCCTCTGGTACCTATACTCTGTCCTGCAGATGTGTTGTATCGTTGTCGTCATCGTCAAGTTTTTGCATGATAAAGTTGGGAGGGAAAACATCTCCGGCATGGATAACGTGAAACATGATTTGGACACCCAACATAGGCACCGCATCGAACATATACAGAAAAACCTCATGAGTAGCCAAATATCCAGTATGACCCTGGCCAAATTCAATAATGCGAAACACGCATCTTAGAATGATAAAGGTGGCTGCCGCAAGGAGCAGCATAAGAAGATTGTACCAGGAGTGTTTTCCGTAACGGAGGGTGTGTCTCGCGGACGAGGAGCGCGTTCGTTTCCAGAAGATGAGGGAGATGATGAGGAAGAAGCCAAAAAATGCCAGTTGAACGAAGAGACCGATAAGCATGACCTTTTGCCCAAGATCTGCCATGTTGGCTTGAGCCATCATACCACCCCCACCAGCTTGCATGAAGAACGCAATCACGTCACCAACCACGAAGATTTTGGTTACGCGTGTCGGTTGTACGAGAGAAGCTCTGAGAGCATTCACGAACAGGGCAACGCGACCATAGATGATGTAGATGGTGGCAGCGTAGAGCGAGGGAGGAAGAATGATAAACAAAGATTGTATGATGTATGGCCCTAAACTGGCCGGAGATTTTGTCGAAAAGTAACGAGCGATATACCCAAGTGTCATCACTGCGCTGGTTAGTTGAGCTCTCTCTGAGGTATACCCCCAGCACTATTTGGGCCAACTCACTAATTGCTCCGACGACCAGAGGGGTATAAAACCACGTCTTTTTCCGAATCATTTGAAAGAGATGATAACCTGCGCTGGTGCCGAAAAGCAAGACCATGACGATGCAAACTGGCCCATTTGGTGTATAGGGGTAGATACCGTTGTCGGTGGCCATGACTAGGCGGAGGGTGCACACCAGAGAAATGACAGTTGAAAGTTTGGCCAAGTCTAGGAGGAAAAACGTTGAGAATAAGAGTCCAGTTCGAGAATTGCAAATGAGTGTCCGAAGCTGTGCTGAGAGAAAGTATAAGTCACAGAAGACGAGGAGCGGACGGGATGATCGAGTTTAATATCCAGAGAAAAGCCAAGTTACTATTTTGAGAATGCTCTATCTTTCTCTACACCATTGTGTTTCGTAGGAGCATAATTTCCGAAACAACGTTTGATGGCCACTAGCCTGATGCTAGTCACTTCACAATTCAGGTCCCGACGCTCGTCGTATAGCTTGCCCAAGTAGAGCCGGTGGGAGTATCGTAAATCGCATAAGCTTTTGGCGGGCCGGAAGTGTCTTGGCTAGGGGGACTGGGCGCTTGAAAATACAGTCCAGTACGTTAGCGTTACGTAAAGCGAGCAATCCGAAATGCGAAACACTCAGAACCCGAAATCCGAAATCGAAACTACGGTAGCTCCGCGCTCCCCCCCTATCGGCCGCTCAACACCACCTCGAGTCAGACGCTCCGCCACGCGTTATGTGCCACAACAAAGAAACAAAATGCTCTGCGATTCTCGGCGTCTAATTGTCTCTCATCGGATTCTCTAAGATACAGGACATCCACGTGCTCAGCGTCGACAGTGCCATTTCAATTTAGTACGTCGATTCGCCAGTCACCTGACCCGGTATCTGACGGACGTCTTTTCAAGCTTCCACAGGCTGCATCGTGAGCTTATCATTATCACGACAATCGCAACTCCTGCTCATCCAACATGGCGGGAGACAAAGCAGGAGAAGATAATGATCGACACGCAGGACTAGAGCCATTTCATAGCGACAGTTACGACCATGGGACTTGGGATAATGATTTGGACCTCTCACCAGAGATTGACTGGGAGAAGCCACCCGTCTATGAGTTGGTCGGGTCGGGGAACAAAATGTCAACGACTGTTGTTGCTCAAGGTGAGTTCAGACACCTATGCCACTCTCACGATGGTGGAAAACCGAATGCTGGTAATAACTTCAACCTGCGCCTAGACGACGGAAGAGTCGCTATCAGTCTCCTCACTTCCGAGAAGCTACCGACTCCGATACCATCTCAACTACAACAGAAGCCTTACACAATACCGAATATTAGCAACTCCAAATCTCCGTGCTTGAACATCGTGATTCAAATAGTCGGCAGCCGAGGTAAGTGGCATTGTCCACGCATCCATTACTGCAAACCTCAATGATTCCAGGCGACGTACAACCATTCTTGGCTCTCGGATGCGAGCTACAAGTAGCGGGACATCGAGTAAGAGTCGCAACTCATGATATTTTTCGAGAATTTGTCACAGAAAGCGGCTTGGAGTTCTTTCCCATCGGTGGAGATCCATCGTCCCTCATGGCTGTGAGTGGGGTTGTCTTGATCTCTCTTTCTTTATCCACTAATTTCTGTTAGTATATGGTTAAAAACCCTGGCATCATTCCAAAGTTTGAAACTATCATGAGCGGCGAAATCTCACAAAAGCGTAAGATGGTGTACAGAATGCTTGAGGGCTGCTGGAGATCGTGCATCGAGCCAGATTCCGAAACAAATGTACCATTTGTCGCAGAGGTTATCATCGCAAATCCTCCCAGTTTTGCCCATGTGCACTGTGCACAAGCTTTAGGGATCCCCTTGCACCTCATGTTCACCATGCCTTGGAGCCCCACAAGAGCATTTCCGCATCCCTTGGCAAATATTGAACGGACAGATGCGGATCTCAGGACGACAAACTATCTGTCCTACGGTCTCGTTGAAATGATGACATGGCAAGGGTAAAGGATCTTTGCTAATGGGCGACTTTGAACGCGAAGCTAACGAGTCTTCAGTCTTTCTGACATTATCAATGGCTGGCGCCGGAAATCGCTGAGCCTTGACCCGGTGCCAATGACGATGGGGCCTTTAATTGCGGAGACCCTGCAGATACCCTTCACTTACTGTTGGTCCCCGGCCTTTGTGGCGAAGCCTCAAGATTGGGGTAATTATATTGGTGAGCTGGAAGCTTTCAAACCTTCGAATATAATGTTTAAGATAACACACTAACTTGCGAAAGACGTGTGTGGTTTCTTCTTCAGAGGAGAGCCAACCTATACCCCTGACGATGAGTTAGATAATTTCCTAAGAAGTGGCCCGCCACCAGTATACATTGGCTTCGGCAGTATTGTTATGGACGATGCAGAAAATATGACCGCTATACTGCTAGGTGCAGTTAGAGCATGTGGTGTACGGGCTATAATCTCCCGCGGTTGGAGTAAACTCGGTACTGGCCAGCAAGATCCAAATATCTTGTTCCTAGGCGACTGCCCACATGGTATCCTATGCTGGTTTCCTAACTCTAGAGTACTGTCGCTGACCTGTCTAAAGAATGGCTTTTCAAGCACGTATCATGTGTTGTGCATCACGGTGGGGCTGGTACTACAGCGTGTGGTCTTCTCAATGGGCGACCGACGACTATTGTCCCCTTCTTTGGCGAGTAAGTACTCTCTCCTTAAAGCCCGTGACCATGGATTCCTCGGAACTAGTTCCGTTACGAAGCGTGTTACGAATGGCAAGATGTGTTTCCGTGAATTATGAGCTAATATATAACCACTTTACAGCCAGGCATTCTGGGGCCAGATGATTGCTGCTGCCCGTGCGGGCCCACATCCCATTCATCACAGGTCGTTGAACAAAAAAAATCTCGCGGAAGCTATTCAGTACTGCCTAACGCCAGAAGCAGTCAACGCAGCCGCAGATATCTCTAGGAAAATGAAGGCAGAAAATGGGGTTCGGGCTGCGGCACATTCCTTCTACAGCAACCTGCCTGTGGACGCCATGCAATGCGATCTACTTCCAGATGAACCCGCTGTCTGGCTGTATACCAAGTCCAAGTCCAAGAAACCCCTCAAGCTGTCCGACAAAGCGGCGTTCATCTTAGCTGAGCACAAAAAAATTGATCCTAAACATTTCAAACTGTGAGTCTACTATATCAGAACTCTGCCCCCATTGAAGCCCACTCACATTATACGCGATATTAGCTATCAACCCAAACCTATAACGATCGAAAACTTGCGCTGGGACCCCGTGAGCGCCAGCACTTCTGTTCTCCTCGGTGTGATGTTCAACTTCACAGTCGGCTTCAGTGAAGTATTTACAAGTCCCGCGAAAGCCTTCCAAAGCAAAGAAAGGGGGGGAGGGGGAAAGGAGGCCGCAATTACCTTCGGAAAGGGATTTGCTAAAATGGTAGGAGTTCTTCCCAAGGCCACTCTCGTCGATTTCCCCTTGGCGTTGACCGAAGGTTTGCATCACATGCCGCGACTATACGGGGAAGAAGTTCGAAATCATGGCCAAGTGAAGGATTGGAAATCTGGCGGCGTGGTCGCTGGAAAGGTACGTACAGGCGGATTTCTTGCGTTTGAGCTACAACCCTTGCTTTAGACTAACGAATCTCGATTTCTAGACATTCGGGTACGGCTTCGTGGACGGAATCTCCGGCACTATCATCAAGCCTTACAAAGGGGCGAAAGAAGGCGGTTGGGCAGGATTTGGGAAAGGACTGGGAAAGGGGGTCATGGGATTAGTCACGGGACCGGGCGCAGGTATGTCCTTTCCTCGAACTCACGTGTCAAAGTCAATGCTGGCCATGGCATGGCTTGCTCGACACAGTAGAGACTAACTATATATAGGCATGTTTGGGCTCTTTGCATACCCATTTCTGGGAATGTACAAGTCGATGGCCCCCTCTGCGTCGCTCTCGCCCACGCAACGGAAGATTTTGCTCGCGCGGCAAGTCTACGGCTCGTACATGGCGCGTCAGCGAGAATATTCTGCACAGGAGGAGGGCGAAAGATGGGATGAAGGAACCTCAACCCTCGTTCTCGAAGCATTTGAGAGGAAGAAAGCGAACCAAGGCTGAATACGCATCGAAGCCTGATTAAAATCCACAAAGGCAAGCAAATAATTAAGTAATCTTTTGCAATAATTCAAAAAGCAAGTCATTATGACGAAGATAAATGGTCTTCCCAGAACCATTTTGACATCCAGCTTGGCTGGGGCGGACTTACCGGAAATGTAATATTTGAATCCTTGATTATCCCGTTAGTCATTACTACCGCGGTGTCGATGCCCTGGAACTAGCACGCTTAGCATAGGGTCATTGCCACCTATAAAGGGAGTAGTCAGTCTCACCAAAGCAATAGGGCAGAAAGAGACTTGCGATTAGTGATGTCCTCCCAGACGTTGTCGAGTGAGACGGAGAATGTACTAATAACATCGGCAGCTCCCGTTGTATTGATTGCTACGTCCGATATAAAGCTGCATAAATTAATATCTCGAAGCTCAACGCTCCCAGATGGACGAGCAAAGGCAACAGAATTAGATAAGGTGAGATAAATAAAGAATGACGCAAATCTCTTCATTTTGGAGCGTGAGGGAGTTGGTAATACGACAACAAAGGCGTCATTGAGTTGAGGAATGATAGTTTATATTCGGCTTGGGTTCCAAGTGAACAATTTGCATAGTGAGACAATGTATGCAAAGGGGCTGCCGGAATGGGCTTCAATTACTTAGTGGTTGCCTAAGGGATCATTAGACAAACGTGATTTGGAAGCCCGTTTTGGTCCCCAATGGGTGCCAAGTGGTGGCCGCCTGCAGTGACACCAATTTCAGTATCTGATTCAGAGAGCTTAGGCACAAAAAGTATTTATGAATTCGAATGAAAGTCTCTATTAAGCCTGCTAGAGCGTTTCTTGAGCGCGCAACTGTGAATTTTCTACTAGCAATGTTAGGATAATGCTCTGAGAGTTTGTTGTAGTAAGTGGGTTGGTATCTTTAATTGCGTTGAAAGGTTAATTTCCTATACTACCTGAGCAGTAATGATACTTGATCCTATTTTGATTCTATGTTGTTTCAAAAGCTGTTGGGATAAAGAATTTAGTATTAAAGTTATCTTATACTCTATATTTATAAAGCTTAAGTATATTATTCTTTCTTAATAAAAGCTTTATACTATTACTCCGAAATTTAAAAATAGGCAAATAGTTATAATTAAGTAGGGGGGAATAGCTAAAGTAGGGATTAATAGTAGTAATAAAGTAATTAGTAGTATAATTGACTATAGTGAATTTCTCGTTATAGACTAGCCTCTTAGGGGAGAAATAGGTGAAGAATAATAATATATTAATAAAAACTTTATAGACTTATAAAAGATAGGCTTAAGATACTTAACTCGTAGATTTGTCTCGCGATAAGGTGCGTCTTATTACATAGGGATAGACGTTATAGTGAAGATGAAACGTAGGTATAAAAGGGACCGCCGTAGAGGTCTAGAGCTTAAAGGCAGAACGGGCTTGTTTTGAAAGGCAGAGATAAAGTGTTGGGGGAGTCTCCTTTTAAGCACCCGGAAGTAATCCTTAATATTGAGACGATTCCCTTCTAAGTTATAAGGGCAGACGCCTTCCTTCAATATATAAAACCTTACCTTCGCCTCTATTTAGCTATAGGTGACCTTCTTCGCCGTGATCTTCTAATTACTCCCGTCCTAAATTTTAATGTAGATTAGATTACTATTACGTTTTATAAGCTCGTTAGCGGTTAGATTAGGCTAAAGTTCCTTATAACGCAACTCCTCGCTAGATTCTTTAACCTCTTCTAATTAGCGTTTTTTTCCTTAGTATTCTGCCTCGAGACCACGAGCACCGTGTCACGTGCCTAGGCACGGGCTTCGTTAATAATATTTATAATAGTAATAAATTTAAGTCGTTTACTTTAATCGCTCGCAAGGGTAAGGGTGTTCGTGGATAGTAGCTGTAGAATATTAACTATAGCCTTTGTATTAGTCGAATCGGCTTTATATATATAGAATCGATCTCTACTAGTAGGAGAGATCACTATAAACGACTTCGTTACTATCCTTATCCGACGACGGAAAATTAAACGTCTAGTATCTAGTAAAGAGATGGTTATATCGTTAATTAATTATTCCTTAGATATAACCACGGGTGCCGCAGATGACTTACTAGCTAGAAGCGCTGAGATAGTTCGATCTTATATCTCGTTAAGTATAGATATAGATTCTATAGCTAGCGGGGTAGCTATAAGTATAGAGACTATTCTAATTTGAGCGTCTTAACTGAATACGAACGCGGATGCCGCAGATGGCTAGGCAGCCGGAAGTGTTAGTTGTGTCCCGAAGTCACGTAAATCATAGGATAAGTCAGATTTAAGGGTAATAATAATACTGATTCTAATGTCTAAAGAACTAAGAGTGGTCGACTAAAGAGATACCTTATATACTATTAATCAGAGCTAGTCTCAAGTAGGAGAGTAAGTGGAAGCCACATACGTAATACTAACTAATAGACCCCCCTAGGCTTTAGTGAGAATCACAACGCCTAGTCTTCCTTTTAAGCTATAATATTTAGTGGCTCTTATCCTATATCTATTCTATTAAATACCCTTAGATAATAGATAAAATCTAAGTAAGTATAGAGTATATCTTTAAGGAAATAATAAGAACTCGGTTCACGTGACAGCAACTTCTCTATTAATAATGCCCCTTTTTCCTTTAAGGTTTTAGCCTATCTACCTACCTAGAATTAAAATCGAGCCTGTTTTTTATTAAATCTAATATTATTATTAAGCTTTAATTAGCCTAAGTTCACGGGCTTTTTAATATTTATAGGGATATGGAAGTATTATCTATTATTCCGGTTTAGTTTATAAAAATAGTAGGAAAAATAATTAAAAGAATAGAAGTTCTATATAGTTACTACTAACTATTTAGTCTAGAGATTATTCTATAAAAAGCTTTACGGGTTACGAAACTAGTAGAAGAGAGAGTATATATATCCGTTCGCAGATCACGTGTCCTAGGAATATAGTTCTCTCTATTATAAAATCGTTATTTAATTAGGGGTATTTTCAATACGTACTCCTTTATTATTTATATCTTTATTATTAAGGTTTCGTTAACGTATTTTAGAGTACCTCCGGCCTATATAAGGGATGAAATTATATTTTAGGAATTAGATAAATTATTATAGATAATTAGAAGGAAAACCGTCTAGACTAGCTACCGGCTAGGCTCGGTCCCTATAGTATCTAATTATATCTAAGAAGGTTAATAGAGAGAGAAAGATGGTCAAAAGGGTTATATATATATAGGAAAAAATAGGGGCAAAAAATAATAGCTAAAAATAGTAGCTTTTCCACGTGATAGCTCCTACTATTTAGGGACGGTTCTATTACTTTAGAGCCGGCTCTAAAACCACGTAAGAGCTCTTAGCTTATTTATACCTCTCTTTTCTCTTTATCGTCTTTATTACTCTCGTTCTAACCCCCTAGTTTAGGCGTAGTCAGCTAGTTAACGCGAGAGCTAATATTAACTATATTAATTATTTTAATAAAGATATTATAATATTAGATAGTAAGTGGTTTCATTAGTCCGTCCGCTACTATTTTAGTCGTAGATTACTATTTAATCTAGATATTTCCTTTTATAGTTTCCTGGCGTAACTAGTACTATTAGATATCCACGTGCTTAAGCTTAGTTACTAGTTTTAGTAAGTCTTTTAGGAGTAGGCCTATAGTCTAGAGGTTATTATAATAGGCTATAAGTGACTAATCGATATTAAGATTAATATTATTGAAAAATCGTGCCTACTAAAGTATCTAGGAGATTAGGTAAGTGATTACTAATAGTTTAGCTTCTATAGTTAATATTATAACTATTAACTAAAGACGGCTAACCTAGTTAAAGAGACTATTAAAGAGCTTAAGTACGTATTCTTCTAAGCTCTTCCTAGTAAGTTTATTATCTGTGAAAGTAGTATTACTTACGACTATAAATACTAGTAGTAAGTCTTAATCGTGACTCTTTTAATATTTATTAGTTGAAGCTAAGAAGACTAGTTTTAATATAATATCCCTATTATACTCGAGAGCTAAGAACTTAGTATCTTCTAGATAGTTAACATATTAGTAAGTGGCCTCGAGGTACCTAGGCCCTAGATTTTTAAAGTTTTAGGCTAAGTATTTAGTATAAAAAGTAATATCTAGCCTAGTAATAGATACCGGGTAAGTCAAGGAACTAATAACTTAAGAGTATAGCTGGATTTCGTTATTAGTGGCTATTCTAGTATATAGTAATAGTAGTGGAATCGCTATTAGGGTTTTCGATAATCGAATAGCTAAACTAGTACGTTGGAACCTTTTACTAATTTTAGTAATATATGAGTCTTAGTATAACTAGAGTTTTCGTACTTTTTAGTCTTATACGACTCGAATTCTAAGGAACTACTTTAGTTCCCTTATCTCTTATATCTTAAAGGCCTTTAGGAATTTAGTACGAAATTCCTAGTAGACTAACTAGTTATTAGGGTAATATAAGACCGTAAAATTATTAATATAGAAGAAGACAACTAACTTACTATTAGTATATAAATAAGGGCAGTTAGGCACTAGTTTTAGGCCGAGTTTATTAAGATATTTACATGCGAGGTTATACTATAATAATAGGGACTTAGGGAGACTATATAAGGCACGGATTAGTTAAAGGCAGTGGCCGTCGACTTAGAATCTATTAGGATATTAAATATAAACTAGTTTATTAAGGAAGATATTATAGAACGTGTTAACCGTATTAAACTAATAAATATCTAGGTTAAAATACGCTATAATTACTATTAGTGTACGAAAAACTCATATAGCTAATATAGCCGCGTACGTGTCTTATAAAGACGCTTTTTATAGATCCCCGCGTACTACTAACCTCGATTTATATCTTATAAGGTATCTATCTTTATTAGTTTTATACGTGTGGACCTATATAAGTAGTAGAATAAACGTGGTTAGTCCTTTAATCGGAACTGACTTAAATATACCTTTATCCTATAGAGTCGCGTATTCTAACTATTAATCTTACTTGAAAAGGGTACTATATAGATGTGTAACGAGCTCTCTTTACTTTTTAGGAGGTGGTAGGAGGTCTTTAATATATATTTTTAGAATTATAAAGGTTGTACTAGCTAGGAACGAGGAGTGGTAATAGGTAAACTACTAGTTTATAGGCTCCTAGAATAGCCTCTTGAATATAAAAGCCGCCGGCTTGCGAGTCCACTTTCCTTAGATGATATTGGACGTCGAGGCACCCTTTATTATACCCGTCCTCGATTCCTAATTGGGATGAGTAAATGGGTTTGTAGGACGTTCCATATTTGGAAGTGTTAGTGTTAATGTCGAGGCCAGTTCACGTGATATTAGTTCCTTAACCACATCGATTCAGTCGAGTATATCCGTGCTTTCTAGCTCGGTTAGAGTAGAAGAACTTTCTTCCGTCAGTTAGAGCCTAGTTATAGGCAAAATAGTTACTACTTAACTTAGTTCTAGGCTATCTCTTAGAGTCGGAAGCGTACGAGCTACTAGCTAATTATTATCTTAATCTTCGATGATAATAGTGTCTCTATGCTTCTTAATCGTAGTTTCATATATGAGTAATAGTATAGGAGTCTCCTATTCGTCGACTGTATTATTAACTTCTAAAGATAGTAAATAAAGCGTCTGGACGATTTTAGGGGTAGCCTTTAATTAGTTCCTAGTAGAGCTATTGTAGCGGGGCACGAGGTAACCAAAACCAAAATCGATACTCTAGACTAAAGCTAAAGCTGAGAAGAAGAGAAGATGTGTGGAAGGGAGGAGGAGA